>JAWNPB010000136.1:0-77070 GCA_035045355.1 Drosophila lacicola | reverse complement strand
TCTTAATCTTATCTTAACCACACTCGACATTTATCACTATGCTCCTCATATTTATGCAAAATTATCAACATCGGACTACTATATAGCTGCCATAGGAACTATCGGTCGAAAAGTAGGTTTTTGTATGGCAAAATATTCTGTTTTACATGTTTTTTTTTTCATCAAACCAATTAATTTCGAGCTTCACTATTCTTACATATCGGCAAAACATTAAGGCAAATGTCTACAAGGGTATCGAATCTTCGGCTTGCCGAAGACAACCTTATTTTGACATAGCTTGAGCAAGAAACCTCGCCGCATTGTTATTTGCTTGTTTGCTAATTTAGTTGAAATGGACACTGAACCCATTTAAAATGGGTTAAGTGGGTAGAATGGTTTTGTACGAATGTATGAACCAGGCAGAAGTAAGCCTCTCCACATGAATAAAGTGTATCTATTCTTGATAAGCATTAATAGCTAAGTCGATCAAGGTCTAGATCGTATGTATTAACGCATCGATCACAGAACCTTTAAGATCTAGAGAATAGAAAAATAACCACACGGTTTCTTTTATAACTTCTGTGTATCTTAACCGATCTTGATGATATTTTCAGCAGTAGATCGGTTTGTGATATAAAATATTCGTATATTCTCAAAATAACAAAAGGATTTAAATTGTAGCATAAAGTATCAAGTCTGTAGCTCTTATAGGTTCTGAGATCGACGTGTTCGTACATACGAATGAAGGCAGGGACGGACGGACGGATAGAGAGACGAACATGGCTATTAATGCTCATTAATATATCCATTTTCAAGGTATAAAAAGCTTAACACATCCAAAATGGACTTTTATAAAGTACTTAAAAATGGTTAATTATCAAGTGTTTTTGAAGAGTTTTGAAGCTAATCGAACAAAAAACTTGCATACAACAGTTTTACCGCATATTACAGTTGCGAGTGAAATTTTTAAGTTCTTATGTTGAGCCTTAACATGTTTAAGGCCGATTCAATAGCACTTAAAATAAAGCCAGACAGCATTTTCCTTCATTTTTCAGACAGGAGTGGTGAAATTTCCCAATAATATTTACAATTTCAACCCAAGAGTCGTGGATTTTTCGGAAGGCGTGAGAAACGTAGCAAATTAATTTACATAATCCTTGGAAATAAATGCGGACGCGAAGCTTAACACACCAGTTCTTTTAACCCCATTTTCCATTTTCGAATAGTCCAAAATAAACCACATAAGGTAACTACAGAAAAGATTTCAATTTCCTAGATCTTTCAGTTTGGGCTGTACATTAATCAACGATGAGTCAGCAAGTCAAGACAATGTATACATACACGTTCATTATACCCTGTTCATTATACCCTGTTTATGGCCCCAGTCATATATTTTTTGCTGGTACTTTATACTTAAGCACGCATATATGTTTTGCCAGTTCTGATGGAGTCACGTCCTAAGAGTACTCATACTATTATATATATTATTGTTTTTACGTTCTTTATTGAACTTTATTTGCCAACATGAGCTTATACGTTAAATTCACTTATCTACATCTGAAAACAACAAGAGCTGCACTAAGTTCCATTTTGTGACACAGCGAGTACTCTGCATAAATGGCGGTGTTTTAAAGTGTCAGTGCGAAAGTCAAAGCTCTTCACATTTGCATAGCAGCATTATCACATATGACGGTTCCTGTCTCTTGCAAGTCAATGATGAAAGTACGAATTATATTGAATGTTTTCGTTACTTTCAGCCGAACAACGGTGAGATTTGGCAAGTTCTGTAGCAGATGTCTGTAAGACATTGTTTCCGGGATGCAAATTTAAAAATCAAAAAGAAGTAGCTGAACTTAAATACCCTCACTGAACTCTTCATACAATAATATGAATCCCGTGGAAGATGCACATTCTAATTTTCTGGTTAAAATCACATTTAATCTCTTGGAAGAAGAACTAAAATAAACGATTCGCATCTACATACCAATTTTTGTGTCTCCAGCTCCTGTAATATACGTAATATTGTAAAGCAATCTGGGCTTAAAGTTGATATTTATCGGAAGGGTACTTTTTTTCTACAGCCCCATACTAAAATGATTAATTAACCCAGCAAGAAGTTCCCGGACTATTCTTATTGAGCTATGTGATATAGCATATGTAAGGAGAATAGTAAACTTAATTTACGACCGATCTTATAGCAGCCATGTAATAAAGTGGAGATGTTAAGAAGACTTTAACCATATATGTATAAGAACATAATTAACCAACCTACATTTTATGAATAACGAGAATCCGGACTCGAATCTTAGGCTTATGCAAGGATGCTGTATTGCTTTCCTATAGTAAGATTGATAGTTTGTTACTATTTATATCCTTTACTTATAAAAAAATTTAATTATAATAATCATAATATACAGAATAATAATAATATTTCCGAATCGAGCACCATTGATTAAGGGATTCTTGTTTAATTTACTTTGCGCAGTTCTTAAACTGAAATATTAGTAAAACTTAAAAGGATTAATTCATTTTGTTGTAATCTGGCAGTTCAGAGACACCAAAAAGATAGGTAGCTTGACAATTGAACACAAAGAAAAAGTGGGTTTCCCTTAATAAGCTTGTAGACTTTTGGAAAATATTGCTAGTAAAGAATTTTGATTGATTGATTATAATATTAATATTATGTTCAGATACCTTGAAAGCGATTTGTTTTATAGGTCTTAATTTTCGACCGATCGTACCTACTGTAACTATATAATGTGCATGATAAAACTAATAAATAAATTAACTGATCTTTCCTATCTCAGCTCTGTGTTATACTGGTCAAAAGTTAATATGAAAAATACTGAAACTAATAAATGTAATAGAGTTCTTTCAAGAAATCTTGATAAACCAAAAAGTATTTCGTACAAGAGCTGAATTTCAGACCGATCATTTCTATGGCAGATGTATTATATGCTGGTTCAATCCTGCCGGTTCCGACATATGCACTGCCTGTAACTGAAAATCTGACCAAAGGGACAGATGGCCATTTCATGACAATAATGAAAAAATGTGATTTTTCCATGCGCAAGCATTTTCTGTATTTTTGCCCTACGCACACTCATACATTCATATACCTATACATATATATTCGTGTGTACTTTTCCGATTGTGATTCCTGATTGTCGTTTTTGCTGCAGGGCCGGAAAGAAGAACTTTTATGGGGACGTCGAAGACTAAATACTCTAGCAGACATATATCAGTTGTGAGCTATATTTAATGATAAAAAAAATCTATTGCCGACTGATTGTTCTTGTGGGAAATATATGTACGAATTTGATAAAAAATATCAAAGCATATACATTGATATTGGGATAATGGGAGCGATATTGCCGTTCGTCTGTCGTCTGTATAAATCTTTTTTAATGAGTATATCTCGAAAGCAGTTCAAGCTATGTTTGGTATGTTTAAAGTTTAAAGTTTAAAACACTCTGCACCAAAAGGCGTTTTATGAAAAAATGTACCAATTGAAATGTGTTCTTCATCTTTATGTTATTAAATAGATTTCAACTAATTGAATTCAAAAGGGGCCCAAATTAGCGACACTTCAATATTAATACTTTCTTTGACACATAAATACATTTGTCCTTTTACCTTGCTTTAAGAGATGCAGGACAAACGAAAATTAACAAGTAAGAGTACTCTAGTCAGGAGTGACCGACTGGGAGATACCCTGAACCCAGCAGTATCAACATGAGTTCTAGATTCCTTATATTTATACATTAGCAAAAAACATATGTTGTCTAGCTATTGTAGTACTTTATGAGGTCAACGATGCTTTCTTCTGCCTTCTATATACATTTGCAAAACAAAATTTACTATTTTCACCTTTCTTCGATAGGTTCAGTGATCTCAAATATTTTTTGTTGATAGAAGAAGGTTCAGAATATCCCCTAGTCGGGCTCTCCCGACTAGAGCGCCCCTACTGTGAATACATATGCACTAATTAATCAGCTTTAATTCACAATTAATTCCTAACTCATATAATGATTTTAAAATATAATGCTACAGATGAATTGAATTGAATTGAATTTATATGACAAAATGCAATAAACATTTTACCTTTAATGTTAGGCAGGAATTGTTCCCACAACTTACTTCCATGTATTACAAAGTCGTGCAATGTATATTTACATATATACTTCCTTATGTACTTAAAGGGCCGACAATTTTATGAGGCGTACCCAATCGTACAGAGAAAGAGGCAACTGAAATAGTTGTCCGGCAAAAGTTGCCATGCAACACAAAGAACAATGAGATGGGACGCTAAATTATCACTGCACGGAGACCATTCGATGCACTGTCTCAGGAGAGTGAGTATGTAGTAGTAATAATAAAAAAGAAAAACAAGTAGGTGTGCTCAAGACGGGACTGCTCGCTTGGGAGATACCCTGAAGATAGGAGATACATGCTATAAAATAACTTCATAATGCTATTAGATATATATTTTCAACTTGATTAGGCTTTTCAGTTTTAATTTTTCCATTCTTATGTCAACCATTGATAAATTAATGAAATTAATTGTCCGATCATTATGAAATCTTCAGGGCATACATTTTTATTTTATTTTATTTATTTATTAATGGTCGACAAAACGAGTGTCTTCCTAATTATTCAATACATTATATATACAAAATATACGATCGAAATGTATATAAATACGATATCCTTGGACTATTCCTCCAAATAGCGTAGTTAAAATGTGAATTATTCTACATACTCTGTCATATGGTAAAAAAAAACGGATGTTATCGGATGTTATCGATGATTTAAAATAAATCTAGCTCTTATAGTCTCTGAGATCACACTCACATATGGTATATACGAAAAGACTGGCGAAAGGACTGACAGGCAGAGAGACATTGCTGTGTGGTTGGAGAACCCTCCTGCTGCCTCATACATGCGTTTGTACGCAACCACTATTCCAATTTTAAATGGGTTCAGCGTGTGTTCGCACTGGAAGAAGTGAGAAGAACGCGCGACCATTATGAACATTTGCATACTCTGTATTCATATAGAAATGATACTGCTCGGTTCCGCTTAAGAACTTAATTGCCAATATACATACGTATGTATATTTGTAAAAGTCCATACTCCTTTCACAGGCAGTCCTTAAGCCGTTGCGCTTTTCATAAACTGAGCCCGCACCCCTTCCACCCCGTGCCTCGTGCCTTGCCGTGCCTGTGCCCAATTGAGTTGTGGAGCGTACCGTGTCTGTTGACTTTGTTCCCTATCAACAAGTCGCCACTTAATTCAATTACATTAGATACGACGAGCAAGGCAAAGGATGAGACGAGACCTTATATCTGAGGGGAGCCATCCGAGCAGCTCTGTATTCATTGGGATGGGAACTGCGATAGGCCAAGCATAGAATCTGCGGTTAAATGACAGCTGAGAACTACTGTGGTATTCATTCCGTGAATACAACGCACAAGGCACTTAATAGCCGCCGGCACTTTAATTTAGATTTTTCGCCTCGAATTAAATTTTTAATGTGGTTTTGTCTTGAAACTGTTTGGCGAAACAAAGGTTTAATACTTTTAACAGAAGCAATAGGACCCCCAAACAAATTAAAAGCGTTGCTAAAGGTCAATCGTTAAATGAGTTTCCTAAATGCTGAGAAATTGCCAAAGGCAATCAATCCCATCAGCAGCAATTGCTATATACGCAAATGAATTTGTTCAGCTGACCGATTCCAGAGTTCGCAAATCAATACGTTTCAAATATATGTACATCAATTTGTAGGCATGAAACATGTATTGTGATTTTATATATTTCTACCAGCAGGTATTCCCAGCCTTCGCCGTGGAGATTCTTCAGCTTAAAATTTTAGATTTAATCTTTTCACCCGTTCGCCTCGTGAAAATATAATTCTACCTATTCTATCCCGAACTCCATAGTCCATAATTGTATTTTACATAGATATGTATTTGATATTGGTATCTTGAGTTGAGAATCTTGTACCCGAAATATTTGTTTCCTGATCCATCCTTAAACAGGGAAAATGGCGAGAAACGTATTAAATCAATTTTAAAAAGAATATTTAAAAATAAGCTAGTAGTCAAGCCGATAGTAAATAATATAATTGAGCAATTTACAGGAAATTTCCACATTTGCAGTTAGAATTTTTTCAATCGCTAAATCAGATATATACTTAGTTCTTATTAGGGCTTTGAAAAAAGGTTTGAAGCCGATTGGATAAAACTTAAAACTTCACCCTTAAATACGTTGATCCTCATTTTTCACGAAAGAGGCTTGGATTCTCCGATATGTATAAACATGACTCAAATAATTGTTCATTAAAATCTTACGCTCCAAATCTTTCAGTTTTCTGGTGCATACTGTTTGGGCTATGTGTTGATAACTAATCAGTCAGTCAGTCAGTCAGGAGAAACAGTTTTATATTGAGAAATGCGGGCTAAAATGCCAGGGTTGATGGAATAAATATTTCTCAAAATAAAACAGTCATTGTCCTGCTTAAATGACTGCTAAACAGCTAACAGCTATAAACCTCAATTTCCTTAAAAAAAAAAAAACAATGGGGTCAAAAATATAGGGATTTAAACCAATTGTGCGCATATACATAAGGCTTTAGCTAGGGTATTCCAATTTTTATGGATATTTGAATAGATATCTACTGAGTTATCCTTAATTTTTATTACTATGAACTGAATCAGCTTCACAAATTATAAGTGAGTCTTAATCCAAGTGGAACCATATTTTTCCATGGAATTTTTCGCTCAAATTGCTGATTTTGTACGTATGTAAATAGATACGTAAATATATTACTGAAATTAATTGTTTACACTTGTAGTCGTACGATTGTCTGTCAGCGTTCCACATGTTTCCTACTTGCTTCCAATATCGAAACAAGTAAGACTGCCCTAGTCGGGTGTGCCCGACTAGAAGATACCCAGATCAGACTATCAGCACCAGAAGCTCCAGCTAGACAAACACTTTTTACCTATTTAACGGGTTGAGGTATATAGCTTTTATTGCATTGATCATATTGTTTTTCAATGAGTTTCCTCTGTTCTCCTCATGCCTCTCAGCTATAAGCTACCTGCTTAAGCTTAAGCTACCTGGCTTGCCATCGTTTTCTTTGATATCTTCTGTATTTCTTAACCGATATTGAAATTCTGGGGTAGATCTTAGTGTCCCATAGAAATTGGTGGGTAGTTCAAATTGGTTTATTTATTTGATGTATAGGTATGTTGTGTAGATATAAATATACTACTAAGAAAGTACATTTGGTGAATTTAGCTCTTTTAACTTACGAGATTTGCTTAAAAAACAGGTTTTCTATATCGACTTTTATCGATTGCTTGAAAACGGGGCAAGTTATCGATAATCAGAAACAAACTCGTACTGCGCGGGCAATTAGAGGACCAAAGTCTCTAGCTCTTTTAGGTTCTGAGATGCTTGGGCATACATACGGATGGACAGAGGAACGGACATGGTGAGATCGACTCGACTATTGATGCTGATCAAGTATTTATTATACCTCTTCAGAAGATACCATGTAGCCTGCGCCAATATGTATGCAACAGAATTAAATTTTTGTAGCCGCGGTTGATAAGAAGATTTACGATTTAAGATTTGCCATACGATATTATTGGTACTATTATTATTGACAAAAAAAAATTTTTCGGCAAATGTAGACTTTTAAAATTAATACCGATTCCGGAAAAAAATGTATTTTTCCAGTTTCAATATTTTTTCATGAAAATATATATATATTCTGCAAAATATATTTAAAATTTATTAGATAAATAGAAGCACGTCGCAAGCTCCTCATTTCTTAAAGTGTCTGTGTAACTTTTAAGGCAACAGCATTGGAAATGAATAATCTTGATGTTTATATATCTCCATATTTCAGATAGTTTTTTTTTGTATATATTTATTTTATTTTTAGGCAGTTTTTATCTAATTTGAGGTAGTAAGGTAAATGCTCAGTGACATTCCAATGAAAGTATATATCACAGTAAACTGAGTTGTTAGTACAAAATTTAACGGCTGCTCTAATAACCGACACAAATAAAAAAATCATACTTATAGGAAATAGTTCTACTTGTAAACTATGAGTTTCATATTCTTCTTATACCTTATAACTTCTTATACCCTTTCAAATGTCCGTCTCTAATAGCATGTCGATCCTGGAAACTTTAAGAGCTATAGGTTTGATAGAAATAGTTACTCAATTTTAGTCGATATCTCGTAACATTTGCAAAATATCGGGAAAAGACCTAATTTTATGAGAGACTCTGATATTTGAAGAATTCGAAGCCAGATTATTAAATTGAATGAGGGGTTTACAGGAGATTCTGTAACCCCTTTTTATAAGGCACTGGCCACTACGATCTTCGAGTAAAACAATACTACATCCATACACTCGCAGGGGATCGAAACCGAATCCCTACTATTCAGTTTCCCACTTGATTAAGTCGCTTAGACAACTGATCTGCCAAGGACTGTAAGCACATAATATAAAAGTCCGATGCTAACGATATTTTTTATATAAAAGTTCTGCTTTCGAGCAGTAGATCGCTGTATGATAAATTGGTTCAAATTCGAACGAGTGTAATTGCAGAGCCAGACAGACTGACATTGCTATATGGAATCGGTTATAGACACTGGCGAAGAAGGTTCAAATGTACTTTATAGAGTCGCGGATGTCGCCTCAATGAGTTAGAAATCTCGTGATAAAATACGCTTTTTAGGGGAATACTAAAATGGATAATTCATTAGAATATTAATGATAAAACTAATCATAATAATAATAACAATAAGAGTTAAGTAACTGGCAATTTCCAATATTTCCAAAATTTCCAATTTAAAAATAAGATTGCAATTTCGTACTTAAGCCTTTGGTATTTCGAAAATATGTATACGTATTTTGCTATAAAGTTTTTATTTTCTTGTTCAAAATCAGCAAATTAGTCATGAAGGATCGTCAGAGTCTGAATATTTTGCCGATTGACTGGTTAAACTATTGTTTAAACAACTTTTTTGTCCTTCAAGATGTCATAATCAAACTTAACACATACGAGATCTCTCTTGCTCTCCTAGAATTTTGTCAACATCGGACTACTATATCATACAGCTCCATAAGCATAACTGGTTGTTTGGAAAACTTTTCAAAAATCAAGATATCTTAACCGAACTCAGCAACTGCGATATACACAATCCTCCTCGGAAATCTGCGAGGCCGTAAGACCAGGTCTACAGGTATTATATCTTTGGCACATATATCTTTATATCTTTGGCACATCAGAGATGCTTTTTCGCTAGCTTGTTTTAATGTGCATTCGGTGAATACGTTTGCACTTAAGCCATTAAGAAAAATTTAACAGAAAAAAAAGAGAAAAAAGAAAAGCAATGTATAATTATATGCTTACAGTAATAGAAATGGAGAGAAATGCATTCAGTTTCATTCAGTATTTGCCGTTTCCTTTTTGTTTGTATTGCATTTCTGTCCATGGTGTGAAAAACAGCAGCGATTTCGGAATGCTCGTGTCGCGATTGCTCTTCAAGTCCTGCACTAGTTAAACTCTTAACAAAATTAATATTTTATGCATGTTTGCACTGCACAAATGATCGGGCGATTTTCAAACATAAAAACATTCATACTAGTTACTAACGTACTAAGCTGTCGATAAATATATTAATATATTGCTTCGACGACATCTATTTGTTGTGGTTAAGAATTTGCCACCTAGCTCACTTTTATGAATTAAAATACATAGCTTGAGTCTATGATATCTTAATTATCACAAGCCTGATTTCTACATATATGCACTCATATGTATGCACGCTTTTAAGCCAATTATAAACGCAACGACGGGAATGCACGTCTTGGGTACGAGCCTCGAATGCGTTGCCGCCGACTATTTGTATTTAATTCAACTTAAACTCGACCGTCCCGCGACAAGCTCTGATTGAAACTGAGCAAAGTCGGCTAGTGATAAGCTGTACGTACCGTGCGATGCTTAAGTCCCGTACATCGGGCAGGCTCGGCTGCATCCCGAAGCAGACGCTTGCCC
Organism: Drosophila lacicola; assembly: GCA_035045355.1. Taxonomy (NCBI): domain Eukaryota; kingdom Metazoa; phylum Arthropoda; class Insecta; order Diptera; family Drosophilidae; genus Drosophila; species Drosophila lacicola. The sequence goes on along the minus strand of JAWNPB010000136.1, from coordinate 67,006 downwards.
CTTCAATGGGCGGGGAGTGTGTATGCTGCGCTCCCATTGGCGTCAACATGGCAGGGGTTGGAGAGACAGTACCGTAACCATTCCTATTTACTCAGAGAGAAGTTAAGAGAGAGCAAGACAGATTCCACCACGTGTTGATGTGGACTTTAAATCCTTTTCAGCTGGTATTTCCCGGCCTTACCCAGTCCAAATTTTTTACTTTTAATTCTAGACATCAATTTTCAAATCTACGCGCACAATTTTGAAATCAAAGTTGAAATATAATTAACATGTATATATTTACAACGCTATTTGAATGTGAGTTTGATATCCATCCGATTTAGAAACAAAAGTAATAATCAACTTTTTGCGCCCATTTTAGTCTTTTAGTGTAGAGTTTAAAATTGAAACTCATATCTCATTCATGCAGCCATTTTTAACGCATTTTCCATCGAGGGGTGGAATTTGCGAACAATATAAAGAACGTCTCAAATATGTTTCAGCAAAGATCTTAAACTAGAACTATAAAAAGAAAATAATCTTCCTGGTTGATATCGTTTATATTTATAATAGAGATATTGTCAACAATTTTATAAAAAATAACCCGTTGTTTGTAATATTTGGCGAAATTATCTGCATAATCTGTTTCCTCATTTCTAACATTTTCTAACAAAAACTACAGAATTGAATTTTGAAATATATATTCTCCTATAAATACACAAAGAGCTCTGAAAACTTTATAAATTTTATATAAGTAATTGATAAGTAAATTCAGATAATCCAGTCCAAAGCTGACTAGCTATAGCCCACCTCTTTTATTACAGTAAATTCAAAACATTTTCTCCACCACATTTTAGATAACATCCGCATTTCATATAACATTAAATCCATATTACGACTGACCGCCAGCAAACCAATAAGCGCGATACCATTCGGGAAAGATGACCTACCGGAACAAAATAATACCCATAATTGTAATGAGATTCATTATTTACCACTCAAAAATATGACAAACGCTCAGGTAAGATCAACACAGGAGCGGCTAATGCCAACAAGTGCAAGGAGTAAAATTAAATTTCCACGTAGGTGTGAAATAAGGTCGTTTAGTTCATCAAAGACACCACAAGAGTTCAGGCAAATCGCTAACAAGTTCAAAATGGCCTTTCAACCAGCATCTTGGATAGCCACCATATCGGAAACCTTCAAATGATTTTCCATCTCAAAGGCGTGCAGTACTTCAGCAATTATTATGAATAAATCGCCTGTTACAATGGAATTATCATCTTTATGCGAGATCGCTGGATAATCGTATTTCTCCTGCTAGACTTCCCAGTAAGATGGAACTTATTGCTGCCACTGATCAAATTGTCAAAGTTAATGTACTTTTAAGCAAAATTATATTAAGAAACTTTGTAATTCTGAATATACCTATAAAGAATTCACATGTATACGCAACTCTTTCTATTATCCAATATATAATATCCCAATATAACGTTCCACTTGCCCATTTGCTTGTGTTTCACATTTTTTTTATTATTTATCGAAAATAGTCTTTTAATGAGTTTTTAACCTCTCTGCTGATTTTTGTGTTTGTTGTAGACAGTCACACAAATATTTTAAAATGATCTATTACTACAAATAAATACTTTGCCCTGCCCTTATCTAATGGGCCGTAATGATCAAAGTGGAATAAGTCAAATGGTTTGTTACCCTTAGGTATACTGTGTAATATTTCACCCTCCTTTCTTGTCTTAGGTGAGTATGATATACATTTTGAGCAGTTTTCAATATGACTTATAACTTTTTCTTTCATAATAGGAAACTAGTATGATTTCCCGATGGCATCTAACATTTTGTTCGTCGTGGTATTTATAAATAACTTGGTCCTAAAATTGTTCAGGTAAATAAATTATAATTTATTTATTCCATTCTCCAACAATTTAAGCTCTCTTTCTCTAAGAATTTCATCTCTTCTTGTTCTTCTTTACCTTTAGTCAGACAAATTATTCGGTTCGTTTCAAAACTATTCGCATCTGTTGTCATGATCGTATTTTAACTCTTGCTTATAATTGCTTATAATTCATAATCAAATTCTTGCAGCTCTAACGTCCACCTCGTAATTTTCGGGTTAGGCTCTAACTTGCTTAGTGTGAAAGTCATAGAGTTACATTCTGTAAATATATCCTCTATCTACGCAGTGAATGTAACATATACTATAATTGCCAACGTCTTCAACTCAAAACTGTGGTATTTCGCTTCCGCTTCCGTTTTACGCTTAGAAAAATAGAAACGGGTCTTCTATATAGTCATAAATTGATAATTCAGGCGCTTCTAACAATTTTTCTTTCAACAATTTAGCTCATTTTCTTTAAATTCTATCTTTAACTCTATCTTTTTTTAGTAAGTCACGCATTGGTTATCAAGAAAAAATAATAAGTTCGTTTAACGTATGATAGAGGGGAATATAACATATACATATATGTATATGTAGTTTCCGAGATCGAAATATTTATACAGACGGACATGTCTTAATCGACTCTACTTTTCATTGTAGAATATATACATGGCATGGGATCGGACAGGCTTACCTTCTGTTTGTTACACACATTTGCACAAACTAATATTCTCCTTTTTACTCATTTTCTATAAGTAAATTGTATAAAAACATAATTCCTGCAAATAATACAAAAATAAAAACCTAAATATAAATAATGCATAAACCCAAACACGTGCTCTCAAATAAGTTCATTAAATATTTTACATTTTTGAAATTCTTCTCTGAACAAAGTCCCTGAAATTATTTTATTTAACTTTTTCAAGGTCCCTTTGGCTTATTTATTACAGCGATGGCTATGAATTTGCCACAGATTTTAATTCGTACATATGTAAATATATATGACTATGTTACAGACACACGCGTTTACGGGGTGTGTGGTCAGTACCCAAGAAACGGCTTGGATATGGGCTTATTGCCTTTTTTGAGGGTGAAATTTTCACGCAAATACAAAACATTTAACAGTCCTCTCACCTTAGGACCCCGAATAGGAATACCTGGGGCCTAGGCTCGAAATGTCCTCACAGACATTTGACTACTTCTATATATAAAACAGTTTGTCCTGACTGATTGAATGGCTGAAATCGTAAACTTTAGTCAAAGCCACAGTTTCGAAAAAATTCGAACAGCCAGTGTGAGAAGATGGGGTCAAAGTTTGTATGAAAAACATCAAAAATGAAAGCAACCAACCATACAATTGTATTTTGTAAATGTAAATTCATGTAGTATGGCACGCAGCATTCTGAGCTTCAGAGAGACAAGCGAGTATTTTTCACCTCTCACCCAGCAAAAAAAGCCAAGTTTTATATTCGGTCATTAAATTTAATTGTTTATTTAATTTTATATTATTGTATATATATTCGGACACACAACCGACCGAACTTCTTGCCTCCACCTTAGCTCGATTTTCCGAATAGTGCGAAGCCTCCGTCCAATGAATGTAAGCAAATTTATATCTATATAAAAATTTAATACAACCGTTTTTCACGATTTTTGCGCACTTGCAAAAAGGGTGGCTATAGTATATGTTGATCACCGATCAGTCAGTCAGTACAATCCGTTTTATGTATAGAGAGAAAACTAGATCTTTTTTGTATGGCACAATATTCTTTTTTCATCAAATTTAGGATTTACGAGCTCAAATATCTGCATAATCTTCGGCGTGCGGAAGCAATAATATATATAATAATAAAACTTTAAGGTTCAAATCGCTTTTATTTTTAAGTCACCACTACCAAATGCAGTTTATGGAACTTATAAAAAATATTATAAAACGAAACGTTAAAGATTCATTTAAAAATTTATTTGAGACGTGTTTCACACTGTTGGCCAAACCAACTGCTGTTTAATGAAAGATGTGGGCAAATGTTAAATGAAGATTCTCAACTTTCAAATATCTATGTTAAATGTAACTAAATACGCACAGTTCAATATTACAAGCTGCAATGAGCGAGATGTAAAAAATTTAGACCGTGCATGGCCGGGAAATACCCTCGCGAATTTTAAGCTATCCTGATGCAACTTTGCATAGGTCGGCAGTACATATGTATGTCGGATCATAAAGCTACTATAGGAATGATAAGTCAAATATCTTGTTACATATAAGAAAAATCTTATCAGCAGTGAAGTGCTTAAATACATAGCTGTGAAATGAATCGGTCAAAAAATTAATTAATTCACAATTTTCCTCACATATCTGCAAAGCCGTAAGCCATACGTCAACAAGGGTAATAATCTTCGACGCTTGGAAGAAAGCTGATATAAAACTTAAATTATGAACACCGAATTTATTCAAAAATGCACATTCCATTTTCTTGAATACACTAGTATATCCGAAGATAGCGTTAATTCTTCAATAGAGTAAAAAATTTGCCTTCAGTACAATATACGGAAGGCAGTCATTGCACAAAACCAATATACCCGCTTCATGTTGTATGAGTAGAGAGTAATTGAACAAAAAATATGCATGCAAAGTATCAGCAGCATCAATTGACTTCTCTTCTGGCCACTTGCTCAGTCGTCCTTCAACGGTGGCCGTATCTGTTTTACGGAACGCAGACACGAACATTAGCGATGTACGAATACGTGCGAGTTATGTGAGCATAATTTCTGTACTTTGCGAGGAAGGTTGTGCGTAGTCCCCACTTCAAATACAATCGAAAAGCCGATTTACTTTGTGCAAGTCGAGTGTCTCAGGAAAAAATGTTTGCTTTTTGGTTTTCGACGAAAAATGTAAGAAGAGCACGGCTTACCAAGTCGCTCCCGGTGCCGAAAAACAAACGGAAGCTGGTGCAGGCAAACAGGCCCAGACAGCCAAACAGCCGGGCATCCATGCATAAGGAACGACGACAACGACGAACAGCTACCGCTTTGTTTGGCAAAAAGAGTGCCAGGCAACAGGAACCAAGAGCCCAGCAAGACGGCTGAGGATGTGAATGCGCCCTTCGCGAATTGCAAGCGCCACATCACAATACCCCCCCACACACACACACACACACGCACACACACACACTGTTTCAGGAGATTTCACATCATTTATTGTTCAAAGCCTTTTTGAAAAGCATCAGCTTCCCACTTGACTGGCTGACAATAATCTCTGTTGTTTCGTCGACATCGGCATTGCGAATGTAATTATTGTTGTTGTAATTGTTACTGTTCGTTTGGCTTGGCTTGGTTCGGTTCGGTCTGGCAGTCTAAGTCCAACTGCTCGAGTACCACTGTACTTCTAAGAGGGTTGCTTTCTTGAGCGATTGACAGTGTTTTAATGGTGGCGATTACAATGCTTCTTGCTGTTTACTTGTCTCCTTTAGAAAACAATTAGCCTATCTGAATGACTGACTAGGTTGGGCGATATGAACGAGAGCTTAAGATGTCACTCGGCTTATTGTCCCTCATTCTCGAAATCATTGAGCACCTCTTAGCAGTCCAATTAGAGTACAAATTTTTTAAGTTAACAGCAATAATTATTAGAATGCTATTGGACAATAAATTATTGATCAAAAATTCACAATAAAAAAAATTAAATTAATAAATAAACAATAAAAAAAAATTAAAAAATATAAATAAAAAAAATAAAATAATAAAAAAACCAGACCAGACCAGCTTGTTTTTTTGTAAAGTTCGTAATTGCCTATATGATATATTGGTCCGATCAGGCCGAAACATAAAGATAAACGTGTAGACAGTTTCATGGCAATGGCTAATAATCTGAGAACTAGCTGGTATGCCAACAGACAGATAAGTCTGTTAATACGAATCAAAAATATATGTACTTTATGGAGTCGTTGGCATTTTAAGGCAAAATGAGAATACCATCTACAAGTATACAAATATAAGCATACGTGCTCTTTTCTTCTTAAATCATTTAATAATATGTCAGTTAAAAGAAACTTTGCAATCAGCTTTATACATATGTATATACTTACATACATTATCCCTTTTAATCCGAATGTTCAGAATTCATTGTTGCATTCGCATAAGCCTTTTAATTAGAGTATTCTGTAATCCAATTTTAATTCCTCATTAGTTGAGATTATCATCAATGTGAAAGAAAGGCATTTATCAAAGCATCTCGCAATAACAGTTTGCTGTGTTCACATTCGCGTTTGGAGGCAAAGACAGTAAAGTCGCTATATCTACACATTCGCCGCCGCCAGCGTTCATCTAAGTTTCAGTTTGTTCTGCCCGCCCGCCAGCAAGCGCCTTGACTCCTTTAGGCAGCCGTTTTTGGGTATGAGAAATGTTGCAAAAATCCGCATTTGCGAGTATATACATACGATTGAATGCCAAGCGGTCTTAAGACTTGCGGAGCCATGATGTTCTAGTGCTGAAGGCATTTTACTAAGCCGTCGAGATTCACTGAGGTAATCCCCAACAAGAAACTCAGTAAATCCGAAAGTGTTTCTTGGATTTTATTATTTAAAGTGATTAAAAGTTATTGTTGCCGGCTGCCATTGACGTTGCCTTTGCCTTTCGACTTTTCATTCTATGAGCACAGTTTAGGGGCTTTGGGAAAAAGTGATTATGTGAGCACAATAAAATCTTAGTTGTTCAGTTGTAGACTCATGCTTACATTTTTCACATTGATTCATTAATTTCTTGATTTTCCTAAATGTTTTTTTTAGCAATCTTTATAATAATCAACTTAATTAAAAATTTAACTCCCAAGTCCACAAATTAGCGTGTAAACCAACAAGCAACGTTCCATTCGGAAATGATAGACTATATGATTAATTGAACCCAGTTCAGATACACTACGTTTAAGAATATTCCAACTTTCTTCTTAACATATAAATACAAAAAGCACAGCTTATAGTCCAATTTTTGGGAAACTTCCATATGAATATTGTACCCAAATGAGTGTATGCAAGATAATTTATGAATTGCTTGATTACATCCGATACAAACAATATGCGTGCGATTGTATAAGAACGTGGGATAAAAAACTTTATAACAAATTATTTAAAAAAAATTCAAATCAATCAAATCAACTAATTATACATCAACTAAATTATAAATCAAACCAAATCACTGGGGATGTTAAAAAAAAACATTTATTTTCAACATAGCCGATCAATTAACCAAAAAAAATCTCGCACATTGTCTCTGGAGATGTTAGATTAACATCTCAGCCAGGTCCTCTCATGTACTTTCACAAGAATTGATTTTAAAAACTATAATATCAATTATAATTTTAAATAACTGAGCTTTATACAACAAAAACAAAAATGTTGCCAGATTTAAATGCGATTTGACTTAGTTATGGGGGTGGGCAATTTTGATCTGCGCCTATATAGCCTTGCCCGTGGCAAGAAAGCTTCAATTCTGCAAAGAGTGTGAAATACATCTCAAATGATTTTTCATTAATATCTTTAAAAATGATTATGAATGCAAAACTTCACCCACTAAATCTTTGATCCCCTATTTAATCAAGAAGTGATAGATTTTCCGAAAAGTGGGAAACGTGCCTCAAATTTGAACAAAAATCAGCAATCCTACAAGTACCCACTTGAGCTAATCATAATATTATTACCATAATTTGCACGAAAGATAGAAGATAACCCTAATCAAGCACAAAGCGGCTTTCTTATCTTATTTTCAAAACATCAACAATAGGATTATAAAAAAACAAAAACTAAAAAAAAGTCGAAATATTGAATTGAACAAGTGAGAGATTTAAAAATGCAATACTTTCCGAAAAAACTGAACAAAGATATAATCGTTGGGTTAAAAAGTGGGAAAATGTAGGAAGAGAGGCTTCAGAATCGATCGAATCGATATTGAATTTGATCGCCAACAGTGGCTTTTGAAAATAAGCATGGGCGACTCTATCATTTTTTAAATTATTTAATTATAACATCAAAAAATCAGACACCATATACCCGAGATATTCAAAAAAAAAATCATTAAAAAAGTTTTGATTTTTAAACCGACCGCGTTTTTGAAAAAAACGGGATGTAACCCCTTGCCATATGATCGATTTGGGCCAAAATTTAGATTTTCATTTTTATGATGCCAATCGATAGTACTGATCCTTACGAGTCCAAAATAGTATAAAATTCGAAAATCTGACATTATTTGGCCGAGATATTCAAAAAAATCATCAAGAAACGTTTTCTTTACAAACTTAATTGATAGTAGGGATCCGTACGAACTCAAAAAGGTATAAAATTTCAAAATCAGACTTTATGTACTTGAGATATTAAAAAAAAAGAATCAAAAAAGTTTTGATTTTCGAACCGACCCCGTTTTTGAGAAAAAACGTGATGTAACCCCTTGCCATTTGATCGATTTGGGCCAAAATTTAGATTTTCCTTTTTTTGATGACAATCGATAGTACTGATCCTAACGAGTCCAAAATGGTATAAAATTTCAAAATCGGACATTATTTGGCCGAGATATTCCAAAAAATCATCAAGAAACGTTTTCTTTACAAACGAATCGGCTTTTGGTCCATAGCTCTTTTTCACCCATCGATTTTTAAAATGTTTGAATGCCAGTTGATAGTAGGGATCCGTACGAATTGAAAAAGGTATAAAATTTCAAAATCTGACTTTATTTACTCGAGATATTCAAAAAAAAGAATCAAAAAAGATTTGATTTTCCAACCGACCCCGTTTTTGAGAAAAAACGTGATGTAACCCCTTGCCATTTGATCGATTTGGGCCAAAATTTAGATTTTTATTTTTTTGATCCCAATCGATAGTTCTGATCCTAACGAGTCCAAAATGATATAAAATTCCAAAATCGGACATTATTTGACCGAGATATTCCAAAAAATCATCAAGAAACGTTTTCTTTACAAACGAATCGGTTTTTGGTCCACAGCTTTTTTTAACCCATCGACTTTTAATTTGTTTGAATGTCAATTGATAGTATGGATCCGTACGAATTCAAAAAGGTATAAAATTTCAAAATCTGACTTTATTTACTCGAGATATTCAAAAAAAAGCATCAAAAAAGTATTGATTTTCGAACCGACCCCGTTTTTGAGAAAAAACGTGATGTAACCCCTTGCCATTTTGATGATTTTGGTCAAAAATTAGATTTTTATTTTTTTGATGCCAATCGATAGTACTAATCCTTACGAGTCCAAAATGGTATAAAATTCCCAAATCGGACATTATTTGGCCGAGATATTCCAAAAAATCATCAAGAAACGCTTTCTTTAAAAATGAATCGGTTTTTGGTCCACAGCTCTTTTTAACCCATCGGGTTTCAATTTGTTTGAATGCCAATTGATAGTAGGGATCCGTACGAATTCAAAAAGGTATAAAATTTCAAAATCTGACATTATTTACCCGAGATATTAAAAAAAAATCATCAAAAAAGTTTTGATTTTCGAACCGACCCCGTTTTTGAGAAAAAACGTGATGTAACCCCTTGCCATTTGATCGATTTGGGCCAAAATTGAGATCTTCCTTTTTTTGATGCCAATCGATAGTTCTGATCCTTACGAGTCCAAAATGGTATAAAATTCAAAAATCGGACATTATTTGGCCGAGATATTCCAAAAAATCATCAAGAAACGCTTTCTTTACAAACGAATCGGTTTTTGGTCCACAGCTTTTTGTAACCCATCGATTTTTAATTTGTTTGAATGCCAATTGATAGTAGGGGTCCGTACGAATTTAAAAAGGTATAAAATTTCAAAATCTGACTTTATTTACCCGAGATATTCAAAAAAAATCATCAAAAAAGTTTTGATTTTCGAACCGACCCCGTTTTTGAGAAAAAACGTGATGTAACCCCTTGCCATTTTGATGATTTTGGCCAAAAATTAGATTTTTATTTTGTGATGCCAATCGATAGTACTGATCCTTACGAGTCCAAAATGGTATAAAATTCCAAAATCGGACATTATTTGGCCGAGATATTCCAAAAAATCATCAAGAAACGCTTTCTTTACAAACGAATCGGTTTTTGGTCCACAGCTTTTCGTAACCCATCGATTTTTAATTTGTTTGAATGCCAGTTGATAGTAGGGATCCGTACGAATTCAAAAAGGTATAAAATTTCAAAATCTGACATTATTTACCCGAGATATTCAAAAAAAATCATCAAAAAAGTTTTGATTTTCGAACCGACCCCGTTTTTGAGAAAAAACGTGATGTAACCCCTTGCCATTTGATCGATTTGGGCCAAAATTTAGATCTTCCTTTTTTTGATGCCAATCGATAGTTCTGATCCTTACGAGTCCAAAATGGTATAAAATTCAAAAATCGGACATTATTTGGCCGAGATATTCTAAAAAATCATCAAGAAACGTTTTCTTTACAAACGAATCGGTTTTTGGTCCACAGCTTTTTTTAACCCATCGACTTTTAATTTGTTTGAATGTCAATTGATAGTATGGATCCGTACGAATTCAAAAAGGTATAAAATTTCAAAATCTGACTTTATTTACCCGAGATATTCAAAAAAAATCATCAAAAAAGTTTTGATTTTTGAACCGACCCCGTTTTTGAGAAAAAACGTGATGTAACCCCTTGCCATTTGATCGATTTGGGCCAAAATTTAGATCTTCCTTTTTTTGATGCCAATCGATAGTTCTGATCCTTACGAGTCCAAAATGGTATAAAATTCAAAAATCGGACATTATTTGGCCGAGATATTCCAAAAAATCATCAAGAAACGCTTTCTTTACAAACGAATCGGTTTTTGGTCCACAGCTTTTTGTAACCCATCGATTTTTAATTTGTTTGAATGCCAGTTGATAGTATGGATCCGTACGAATTCAAAAAGGTATAAAATTTCAAAATCTGACATTATTTACCCGAGATATTCAAAAAAAATCATCAAAAAAGTATTGATTTTCGAACCGACCCCGTTTTTGAGAAAAAAAACGTGATGTAACCTCTTGCCATTTTGATGATTTTGGTCAAAAATTAGATTTTTATTTTTTTGATGCCAATCGATAGTACTGATCCTTACGAGTCCAAAATGGTATAAAATTCCCAAATCGAACACTATTTGGCCGAGATATTCCAAAAAATCATCAAGAAACGCTTTCTTTACAAACGAATCGGTTTTTGGTCCACAGATTTTTTTAACCCATCGATTTTTAATTTGTTTGAATGCCAATTGATAGTAGGGATCCGTACGAATTCAAAAAGGTATAAAATTTCAAAATCTGACATTATTTACTCGAGATATTCAAAAAAAAGAATCAAAAAAGTTTTGATTTTCCAACCGACCCCGTTTTTGAGAAAAAACGTGATGTAACCCCTTGCCATTTGATCGATTTGGGCCAAAATTTAGATTTTTATTTTTTTGATGACAATCGATAGTTCTGATCCTTACGAGTCCAAAATGGTATAAAATTCAAAAATCGGACATTATTTGGCCGAGATATTCCAAAAAATCATCAAGAAACGTTTTCTTTACAAACGAATCGGTTTTTGGTCAACAGCTTTTTGTAACCCATCGATTTTTAATTTGTTTGAATGCCAATTGATAGTAGGGGTCCGTACGAATTTAAAAAGGTATAAAATTTCAAAATCTGACTTTATTTACCCGAGATATTCAAAAAAAATCATCAAAAAAGTTTTGATTTTCGAACCGACCCCGTTTTTGAGAAAAAACGTGATGTAACCCCTTGCCATTTTGATGATTTTGGCCAAAAATTAGATTTTTATTTTGTGATGCCAATCGATAGTACTGATCCTTACGAGTCCAAAATGGTATAAAATTCCAAAATCGAACATTATTTGGCCGAGATATTCCAAAAAATCATCAAGAAACGCTTTCTTTAAAAATGAATCGGTTTTTGGTCCACAGCTTTTTTTAACCCATCGAGTTTCAATTTGTTTGAATGCCAATTGATAGTTGGGATCCGTACGAATTCAAAAAGGTATAAAATTTCAAAATCTGACTTTATTTACCCGAGATATTCAAAAAAAATCATCAAAAAAGTTTTGATTTTCGAACCGACCCCGTTTTTGAGAAAAAACGTGATGTAACCCCTTGCCATTTGATCGATTTGGGCCAAAATTTAGATCTTCCTTTTTTTGATGCCAATCGATAGTTCTGATCTTTACGAGTCCAAAATGGTATAAAATTCAAAAATCGGACATTATTTGGCCGAGATATTCCAAAAAATCATCAAGAAACGCTTTCTTTACAAACGAATCGGTTTTTGGTCCACAGATTTTTTTAACCCATCGATTTTTAATTTGTTTGAATGCCAATTGATAGTAGGGATCCGTACGAATTCAAAAAGGTATAAAATTTCAAAATCTGACTTTATTTACTCGAGATATTCAAAAAAAAGAATCAAAAAAGTTTTGATTTTCCAACCGACCCCGTTTTTGAGAAAAAACGTGATGTAACCCCTTGCCATTTTGATGATTTTGGTCAAAAATTAGATTTTTATTTTTTTGATGCCAATCGATAGTACTGATCCTTACGAGTCCAAAATGGTATAAAATTCCAAAATCGAACATTATTTGGCCGAGATATTCCAAAAAATCATCAAGAAACGCTTTCTTTACAAATGAATCGGTTTTTGGTCCACAGCTTTTTTTAACCCATCGGGTTTCAATTTGTTTGAATGCCAATTGATAGTAGGGATCCGTACGAATTCAAAAAGGTATAAAATTTCAAAATCTGACTTTATTTACTCGAGATATTCAAAAAAAAGAATCAAAAAAGTTTTGATTTTCCAACCGACCCCGTTTTTGAGAAAAAACGTGATGTAACCCCTTGCCATTTGATCGATTTGGGCCAAAATTTAGATTTTTATTTTTTTGATGACAATCGATAGTTCTGATCCTTACGAGTCCAAAATGGTATAAAATTCAAAAATCGGACATTATTTGGCCGAGATATTCCAAAAAATCATCAAGAAACGTTTTCTTTACAAACGAATCGGTTTTTGGTCAACAGCTTTTTGTAACCCATCGATTTTTAATTTGTTTGAATGCCAATTGATAGTAGGGGTCCGTACGAATTTAAAAAGGTATAAAATTTCAAAATCTGACTTTATTTACCCGAGATATTCAAAAAAAATCATCAAAAAAGTTTTGATTTTCGAACCGACCCCGTTTTTGAGAAAAAACGTGATGTAACCCCTTGCCATTTTGATGATTTTGGCCAAAAATAAGATTTTTATTTTGTGATGCCAATCGATAGTACTGATCCTTACGAGTCCAAAATGGTATAAAATTCCAAAATCGAACATTATTTGGCCGAGATATTCCAAAAAATCATCAAGAAACGCTTTCTTTAAAAATGAATCGGTTTTTGGTCCACAGCTTTTTTTAACCCATCGGGTTTCAATTTGTTTGAATGCCAATTGATAGTTGGGATCCGTACGAATTCAAAAAGGTATAAAATTTCAAAATCTGACTTTATTTACCCGAGATATTCAAAAAAAATCATCAAAAAAGTTTTGATTTTCGAACCGACCCCGTTTTTGAGAAAAAACGTGATGTAACCCCTTGCCATTTGATCGATTTGGGCCAAAATTTAGATCTTCCTTTTTTTGATGCCAATCGATAGTTCTGATCTTTACGAGTCCAAAATGGTATAAAATTCAAAAATCGGACATTATTTGGCCGAGATATTCCAAAAAATCATCAAGAAACGCTTTCTTTACAAACGAATCGGTTTTTGGTCCACAGATTTTTTTAACCCATCGATTTTTAATTTGTTTGAATGCCAATTGATAGTAGGGATCCGTACGAATTCAAAAAGGTATAAAATTTCAAAATCTGACTTTATTTACTCGAGATATTCAAAAAAAAGAATCAAAAAAGTTTTGATTTTCCAACCGACCCCGTTTTTGAGAAAAAACGTGATGTAACCCCTTGCCATTTTGATGATTTTGGTCAAAAATTAGATTTTTATTTTTTGATGCCAATCGATAGTACTGATCCTTACGAGTCCAAAATGGTATAAAATTCCAAAATCGAACATTATTTGGCCGAGATATTCCAAAAAATCATCAAGAAACGCTTTCTTTAAAAATGAATCGGTTTTTGGTCCACAGCTTTTTTTAACCCATCGGGTTTCAATTTGTTTGAATGCCAATTGATAGTAGGGATCCGTACGAATTCAAAAAGGTATAAAATTTCAAAATCTGACTTTATTTACCCGAGATATTCAAAAAAAATCATCAAAAAAGTTTTGATTTTCGAACCGACCCCGTTTTTGAGAAAAAACGTGATGTAACCCCTTGCCATTTGATCGATTTGGGCCAAAATTTAGATTTTTATTTTTTTGATGCCAATCGATAGTACTGATCCTTACGAGTCCAAAATGGTATAAAATTCCCAAATCGAACACTATTTGGCCGAGATATTCCAAAAAATCATCAAGAAACGCTTTCTTTACAAACGAATCGGGTTTTGGTCCACAGCTTTTTGTAACCCATCGATTTTTAATATGTTTGAATGCCAATTGATAGTAGGGATCCGTACGAATTCAAAAAGGTATAAAATTTCAAAATCTGACTTTATTTACCCGAGATATTAAAAAAAAATCATCAAAAAAGTTTTGATTTTCGAACCGACCCCGTTTTTGAGAAAAAACGTGATGTAACCCCTTGCCATTTGATCGATTTGGGCCAAAATTTAGATTTTTATTTTTTTGATGACAATCGATAGTTCTGATCTTTACGAGTCCAAAATGGTATAAAATTCAAAAATCGGACATTATTTGGCCGAGATATTCCAAAAAATCATCAAGAAACGCTTTCTTTACAAACGAATCGGTTTTTGGTCCACAGCTTTTTGTAACCCATCGATTTTTAATTTGTTTGAATGCCAATTGATAGTAGGGATCCGTACGAATTCAAAAAGGTATAAAATTTCAAAATCTGACATTATTTACCCGAGATATTCCAAAAAAATCATCAAAAAAGTATTGATTTTCGAACCGACCCCGTTTTTGAGAAAAATACGTGATGTAACCCCTTGCCATTTTGATGATTTTGGTCAAAAATTAGATTTTTATTTTTTTGATGCCAATCGATAGTACTGATCCTTACGAGTCCAAAATGGTATAAAATTCCCAAATCGAACACTATTTGGCCGAGATATTCCAAAAAATCATCAAGAAACGCTTTCTTTCAAACGAATCGGTTTTTGGTCCACAGCTTTTTGTAACCCATCGATTTTTAATTTGTTTGAATGCCAGTTGATAGTAGGGATCCGTACGAATTCAAAAAGGTATAAAATTTCAAAATCTGACATTATTTACCCGAGATATTCAAAAAAAATCATTCCAAAATCGGACATTATTTGGCCGAGATATTCCAAAAAATCATCAAGAAACGCTTTCTTTACAAACGAATCGGTTTTTGGTCCACAGATTTTTTTAACCCATCGATTTTTAATTTGTTTGAATGCCAGTTGATAGTAGGGATCCGTACGAATTCAAAAAGGTATAAAATTTCAAAATCTGACATTATTTACCCGAGATATTAAAAAAAAATCATCAAAAAAGTATTGATTTTCGAACCGACCCCGTTTTTGAGAAAAAAAACGTGATGTAACCCCTTGCCATTTTGATGATTTTGGTCAAAAATTAGATTTTTATTTTTTTGATGCCAATCGATAGTACTGATCCTTGCGAGTCCAAAATGGTATAAAATTCCCAAATCGAACACTATTTGGCCGAGATATTCCAAAAAATCATCAAGAAACGCTTTCTTTACAAACGAATCGGTGTTTGGTCCACAGATTTTTTTAACCCATCGATTTTTAATTTGTTTGAATTGATTGATAGTAGGGATCCGTACGAATTCAAAAAGGTATAAAATTTCAAAATCTGACTTTATTTACTCGAGATATTCAAAAAAAAGAATCAAAAAAGTTTTGATTTTCCAACCGACCCCGTTTTTGAGAAAAAACGTGATGTAACCCCTTGCCATTTGATCGATTTGGGCCAAAATTTAGATTTTTATTTTTTTGATGACAATCGATAGTTCTGATCCTTACGAGTCCAAAATGGTATAAAATTCAAAAATCGGACATTATTTGGCAGAGATATTCAAAAAAATCATCAAGAAACGCTTTCTTTACAAACGAATCGGTTTTTGGTCCACAGCTTTTTGTAACCCATCGATTTTTAATTTGTTTGAATGCCAGTTGATAGTAGGGATCCGTACGAATTCAAAAAGGTATAAAATTTCAAAATCTGACATTATTTACCCGAGATATTCAAAAAAAATCATTCCAAAATCGGACATTATTTGGCCGAGATATTCCAAAAAATCATCAAGAAACGCTTTCTTTACAAACGAATCGGTTTTTGGTCCACAGATTTTTTTAACCCATCGATTTTTAATTTGTTTGAATGCCAGTTGATAGTAGGGATCCGTACGAATTCAAAAAGGTATAAAATTTCAAAATCTGACATTATTTACCCGAGATATTCAAAAAAAATCATCAAAAAAGTATTGATTTTCGAACCGACCCCGTTTTTGAGAAAAAAAACGTGATGTAACCCCTTGCCATTTTGATGATTTTGGTCAAAAATTAGATTTTTATTTTTTTGATGCCAATCGATAGTACTGATCCTTACGAGTCCAAAATGGTATAAAATTCCCAAATCGAACACTATTTGGCCGAGATATTCCAAAAAATCATCAAGAAACGCTTTCTTTACAAACGAATCGGGTTTTGGTCCACAGCTTTTTGTAACCCATCGATTTTTAATATGTTTGAATGCCAATTGATAGTAGGGATTTGTACGAATTCAAAAAGGTATAAAATTTCAAAATCTGACTTTATTTACTCGAGATATTCAAAAAAAAGAATCAAAAAAGTTTTGATTTTCCAACCGACCCCGTTTTTGAGAAAAAACGTGATGTAACCCCTTGCCATTTGATCGATTTGGGCCAAAATTTAGATTTTTATTTTTTTGATGACAATCGATAGTTCTGATCCTTACGAGTCCAAAATGGTATAAAATTCAAAAATCGGACATTATTTGGCCGAGATATTCAAAAAAATCATCAAGAAACGCTTTCTTTACAAACGAATCGGTTTTTGGTCCACAGCTTTTTGTAACCCATCGATTTTTAATATGTTTGTATGCCAATTGATAGTAGGGATCCGTACGAATTCAAAAAGGTATAAAATTTCAAAATCTGACTTTATTTACCCGAGATATTAAAAAAAAATCATCAAAAAAGTTTTGATTTTCCAACCGACCCCGTTTTTGAGAAAAAACGTGATGTAACCCCTTGCCATTTTGATGATTTTGGTCAAAAATTAGATTTTTATTTTTTTGATGCCAATCGATAGTACTGATCCTTACGAGTCCAAAATGGTATAAAATTCCCAAATCGAACACTATTTGGCCGAGATATTCCAAAAAATCATCAAGAAACTCTTTGTTTACAAACGAATCGGTTTTTGGTCCACAGATTTTTTTAACCCATCGATTTTTAATTTGTTTGAATGATAATTGATAGTAGGGATTTGTACGAATTCAAAAAGGTATAAAATTTCAAAATCTGACTTTATTTACTCGAGATATTCAAATAAAAGAATCAAAAAAGTTTTGATTTTCCAACCGACCCCGTTTTTGAGAAAAAACGTGATGTAACCCCTTGCCATTTGATCGATTTGGGCCAAAATTTAGATTTTTATTTTTTTGATGACAATCGATAGTTCTGATCCTTACGAGTCCAAAATGGTATAAAATTCAAAAATCGGACATTATTTGGCCGAGATATTCCAAAAAATCATCAAGAAACGCTTTCTTTACAAACGAATCGGTTTTTGGTCCACAGCTTTTTGTAACCCATCGATTTTTAATTTGTTTGAATGCCAATTGATAGTAGGGATCCGTACGAATTCAAAAAGGTATAAAATTTCAAAATCTGACTTTATTTACCCGAGATATTCCAAAAAAATCGTCAAAAAAGTATTGATTTTCGAACCGACCCCGTTTTTGAGAAAAATACGTGATGTAACCCCTTGCCATTTTGATGATTTTGGTCAAAAATTAGATTTTTATTTTTTTGATGACAATCGATAGTTCTGATCCTTACGAGTCCAAAATGGTATAAAATTCAAAAATCGGACACTATTTGGCAGAGATATTCCAAAAAATCATCAAGAAACGTTTTCTTTACAAACGAATCGGTTTTTGGTCCACAGATTTTTTTAACCCATCGATTTTTAATTTGTTTGAATGCCAATTGATAGTAGGGATCCGTACGAATTCAAAAAGTTATAAAATTTCAAAATCTGACTTTATTTACTCGAGATATTCAAAAAAAAGAATCAAAAAAGTTTTGATTTTCCAACCGACCCCGTTTTTGAGAAAAAACGTGATGTAACCCCTTGCCATTTGATCGATTTGGGCCAAAAATTAGATTTTTATTTTTTTGATGACAATCGATAGTTCTGATCCTTACGAGTCCAAAATGGTATAAAATTCAAAAATCGGACACTATTTGGCAGAGATATTCCAAAAAATCATCAAGAAACGTTTTCTTTACAAACGAATCGGTTTTTGGTCCACAGATTTTTTTAACCCATCGATTTTTAATTTGTTTGAATGCCAATTGATAGTAGGGATCCGTACGAATTCAAAAAGGTATAAAATTTCAAAATCTGACTTTATTTTCTCGAGATATTCAAAAAAAAAGAATCAAAAAAGTTTTGATTTTCCAACCGACCCCGTTTTTGAGAAAAAACGTGATGTAACCCCTTGCCATTTGACCGATTTGGGCCAAAATTTAGATTTTTATCTTTTTGATGACAATCGATAGTTCTGATCCTTACGAGTCCAAAATGGTATAAAATTCAAAAATCGGACATTATTTGGCCGAGATATTCCAAAAAATCATCAAGAAACGCTTTCTTTACAAACGAATCGGTTTTTGGTCCACAGCTTTTTGTAACCCATCGATTTTTAATTTGTTTGAATGCCAATTGATAGTAGGGATCCGTACGAATTCAAAAAGGTATAAAATTTCAAAATCTGACTTTATTAACCCGAGATATTCCAAAAAAATCATCAAAAAAGTATTGATTTTCGAACCGACCCCGTTTTTGAGAAAAATACGTGATGTAACCCCTTGCCATTTTGATGATTTTGGTCAAAAATTATATTTTTATTTTTTTGATGCCAATCGATAGTACTGATCCTTACGAGTCCAAAATGGTATAAAATTCCCAAATCGAACACTATTTGGCCGAGATATTCCAAAAAATCATCAAGAAACGCTTTCTTTCAATCGAATCGGTTTTTGGTCCACAGCTTTTTGTAACCCATCGATTTTTAATTTGTTTGAATGCCAGTTGATAGTATGGATCCGTACGAATTCAAAAAGGTATAAAATTTCAAAATCTGACTTTATTTACCCGAGATATTCCAAAAAAATCATCAAAAAGGTATTGATTTTCCAACCGACCCCGTTTTTGAGAAAAAAACGTAATGTAACCCCTTGCCATTTGATCGATTTGGGCCAAAAACTAGATTTTTATTTTTTTGATGACAATCGATAGTTCTGATCCTTACGAGTCCAAAATGGTATAAAATTCCCAAATCGAACACTATTTGGCCGAGATATTCCAAAAAATCATCAAGAAACGTTTTCTTTACAAACAAATCGGTTTTTGGTCCACAGATTTTTTTAACCCATCGATTTTTAATTTGTTTGAATGCCAATTGATAGTAGGGATCCGTACGAATTCAAAAAGGTATAAAATTTCAAAATCTGACTTTATTTACTCGAGATATTCAAAAAAAAGAATCAAAAAAGTTTTGATTTTCCAACCGACCCCGTTTTTGAGAAAAAACGTGATGTAACCCCTTGCCATTTGATCGATTTGGGCCAAAAATTAGATTTTTATTTTTTTGATGACAATCGATAGTTCTGATCCTTACGAGTCCAAAATGGTATAAAATTCAAAAATCGGACATTATTTGGCAGAGATATTCCAAAAAATCATCAAGAAACGTTTTCTTTACAAACGAATCGGTTTTTGGTCCACAGATTTTTGTAACCCATCGATTTTTAATTTGTTTGAATGCCAATTGATAGTAGGGATCCGTACGAATTCAAAAAGGTATAAAATTTCAAAATCTGACTTTATTTTCCCGAGATACTCAAAAAAAATCATCAAAAAAGTATTGATTTTCGAACCGACCCCGTTTTTGAGAAAAAACGTGATGTAACCCCTTGCCATTTGATCGATTTGGGCCAAAATTTAGATTTTTATCTGTTTGATGACAATCGATAGTTCTGATCCTTACGAGTCCAAAATGGTATAAAATTCAAAAATCGGACATTATTTGGCAGAGATATTCCAAAAAATCATCAAGAAACGTTTTCTTTACAAACGAATCGGTTTTTGGTCCACAGATTTTTGTAACCCATCGATTTTTAATTTGTTTGAATGCCAATTGATAGTAGGGATCAGTACGAATTCAAAAAGGTATAAAATTTCAAAATCTGACTTTATTTACCCGAGATATTAAAAAAATGCCAATTGAATGCCAATTGATAGTAGGGATCCGTACGAATTCAAAAAGGTATAAAATTTCAAAATCTGACTTTATTTACTCGAGGTATTCAAAAAAAAGAATCAAAAAAGTTTTGATTTTCCAACCGACCCCGTTTTTGAGAAAAAACGTGATGTAACCCCTTGCCATTTGATCGATTTGGGCCAAAATTTAGATTTTTATCTTTTTGATGACAATCGATAGTTCTGATCCTTACGAGTCCAAAATGGTATAAAATTCAAAAATCGGACATTATTTGGCCGAGATATTCCAAAAAATCATCAAGAAACGCTTTCTTTACAAACGAATCGGTTTTTGGTCCACAGCTTTTTGTAACCCATCGATTTTTAATTTGTTTGAATGCCAATTGATAGTAGGTATCCGTACGAATTCAAAAAGGTATAAAATTTCAAAATCTGACTTTATTTACCCGAGATACTCAAAAAAAATCATCAAAAAAGTATTGATTTTCGAACCGACCCCGTTTTTGAGAAAAAACGTGATGTAACCCCTTGCCATATTGATGATTTTGGTCAAAAATTAGATTTTTATTTTTTTGATGCCAATCGATAGTACTGATCCTTACGAGTCCAAAATGGTATAAAATTCAAAAATCGGACATTATTTGGCCGAGATATTCCAAAAAATCATCAAGAAACGCTTTCTTTACAAACGAATCGGTTTTTGGTCCACAGATTTTTTTAACCCATCGATTTTTAATTTGTTTGAATGCCAATTGATAGTAGGGATCCCTACGAATTCAAAAAGGTATAAAATTTCAAAATCTGACTTTATTTACCCGAGATATTCAAAAAAAATCATCAAAAAAGTATTGATTTTCGAACCGACCCCGTTTTTGAGAAAAAACGTGATGTAACCCCTTGCCATTTTGATGATTTTGGTCAAAAATTAGATTTTTATTTTTTTGATGCCAATCGATAGTTCTGATCCTTACGAGTCCAAAATGGTATAAAATTCCCAAATCGAACACTATTTGGCCGAGATATTCCAAAAAATCATCAAGAAACGCTTTCTTTACAAACGAATCGGTTTTTGGTCCACAGCTTTTTGTAACCCATCGATTTTTAATTTGTTTGAATGCCAATTGATAGTAGAGATCCCTACGAATTCAAAAAGGTATAAAATTTCAAAATCTGACTTTATTTACCCGAGATACTCAAAAAAAATCATCAAAAAAGTATTGATTTTCGAACCGACCCCGTTTTTGAGAAAAAACGTGATGTAACCCCTTGCCATATTGATGATTTTGGTCAAAAATTAGATTTTTATTTTTTTGATGCCAATCGATAGTACTGATCCTTACGAGTCCAAAATGGTATAAAATTCAAAAATCGGACATTATTTGGCCGAGATATTCCAAAAAATCATCAAGAAACGCTTTCTTTACAAACGAATCGGTTTTTGGTCCACAGCTTTTTGTAACCCATCGATTTTTAATTTGTTTGAATGCCAATTGATAGTAGGGATCCCTACGAATTCAAAAAGGTATAAAATTTCAAAATCTGACTTTATTTACCCGAGATATTCAAAAAAAATCATCAAAAAAGTATTGATTTTCGAACCGACCCCGTTTTTGAGAAAAAAACGTGATGTAACCCCTTGCCATTTTGATGATTTTGGTCAAAAATTAGATTTTTATTTTTTTGATGCCAATCGATAGTTCTGATCCTTACGAGTCCAAAATGGTATAAAATTCCCAAATCGAACACTATTTGGCCGAGATATTCAAAAAAATCATCAAGAAACGCTTTCTTTACAAACAAATCGGTTTTTGGTCCACAGCTTTTTGTAACCCATCGATTTTTAATTTGTTTGAATGCCAATTGATAGTAGGGATCCCTACGAATTCAAAAAGGTATAAAATTTCAAAATCTGACTTTATTTACCCGAGATATTCAAAAAAAAGAATCAAAAAAGTTTTGATTTTCCAACCGACCCCGTTTTTGAGAAAAAACGTGATGTAACCCCTTGCCATTTTGATGATTTTGGTCAAAAATTAGTATTTTTATTTTTTTGATGACAATTGATAGTTCTGATCCTTACGAGTCCAAAATGGTATAAAATTCTAAAATCGGACATTATTTGGCCGAGATATTCCAAAAAATCATCAAGAAACGCTGTCTTTACAAACGAATCGGTTTTTGGTCCACAGCTTTTTGTAACCCATCGATTTTTAATTTGTTTGAATGCCAATTGATAGTAGGGATCCCTACGAATTCAAAAAGGTATAAAATTTCAAAATCTGACTTTATTTACCCGAGATATTCAAAAAAAATCATCAAAAAAGTATTGATTTTCGAACCGACCCCGTTTTTGAGAAAAAACGTGATGTAACCCCTTGCCATTTTGATGATTTTGGTCAAAAATTAGATTTTTATTTTTTTGATGCCAATCGATAGTACTGATCCTTACGAGTCCAAAATGGTATAAAATTCCCAAATCGAACACTATTTGGCCGAGATATTCCAAAAAATCATCAAGAAACGTTTTCTTTACAAACGAATCGGTTTTTGGTCCACAGATTTTTTTAACCCATCGATTTTTAATTTGTTTGAATGCCAATTGATAGTAGGGATCCGTACGAATTCAAAAAGGTATAAAATTTCAAAATCTGACTTTATTTACTCGAGATATTCAAAAAAAAAGAGTCAAAAAAGTTTTGATTTTCGAACCGACCCCGTTTTTGAGAAAAAAACGTGATGTAACTAACCCCTTGACATTTTGATGATTTTGGTCAAAAATTAGATTTTAATTTTTTTGATGCCAATCGATAGTACTGATCCTTACGAGTCCAAAATGGTATAAAATTAAAAAATCGAACACTATTTGGCCGAGATATTCCAAAAAATCATCAAGAAACGATTTCTTTACAAACGAATCGGTTTTTGGTCCACAGCTTTTTGTAACCCATCGATTTTTAATTTATTTTAATGCCAATTTTTGATGACAATCGATAGTTCTGATCCTTACGAGTCCAAAATGGTATGAAATTCCCAAATCGGACATTATTTGGCCGAGATATTCCAAAAAATCATCAAGAAACGTTTTCTTTACAAACGAATCGGTTTTTGGTCCACAGATTTTTTCAACCCATCGATTTTTAATTTGTTTGAATGCCAATTGATAGTAGGGATCCCTACGAATTCAAAAAGGTATAAAATTTCAAAATCTGACTTTATTTACTCGAGATATTCAAAAAAAAGAATCAAAAAAGTTTTGATTTTCGAACCGACCCCGTTTTTGAGAAAAAAACG
Organism: Drosophila lacicola; assembly: GCA_035045355.1. Taxonomy (NCBI): domain Eukaryota; kingdom Metazoa; phylum Arthropoda; class Insecta; order Diptera; family Drosophilidae; genus Drosophila; species Drosophila lacicola. Next base: position 43,228 of record JAWNPB010000136.1, on the reverse strand, counting down.
TGATGTAACTAACCCCTTGCCATTTTGATGATATTGGTCAAAAATTAGATTTTAATTTTTTTGATGCCAATCGATAGTTCTGATCCTTACGAGTCCAAAATGGTATAAAATTCAAAAATCGGACATTATTTGGCCGAGATATTCCAAAAAATCATCAAGAAACGCTTTCTTTACAAACGAATCGGTTTTTGGTCCACAGCTTTTTGTAACCCATCGATTTTTAATTTGTTTGAATGCCAATTGATAGTAGGGATCCCTACAAATTCAAAAAGGTATAAAATTTCAAAATCTGACTTTATTTACCCGAGATATTCAAAAAAAATCATCAAAAAAGTATTGATTTTCGAACCGACCCCGTTTTTGAGAAAAAAACGTGATGTAACCCCTTGCCATTTTGATGATTTTGGTCAAAAATTAGATTTTTATTTTTTTGATGACAATCGATAGTTCTGATCCTTACGAGTCCAAAATGGTATAAAATTCCCAAATCGAACACTATTTGGCCGAGATATTCCAAAAAATCATCAAGAAACGTTTTCTTTACAAACGAATCGGTGTTTGGTCCACAGATTTTTTTAACCCATCGATTTTTAATTTGTTTGAATGCTAATTGATAGTAGGGATCCCTACGAATTCAAAAAGGTATAAAATTTCAAAATCTGACTTTATTTACCCGAGATATTCAAAAAAAAGAATCAAAAAAGTTTTGATTTTCCACCGACCCCGTTTTTGAGAAAAAACGTGATGTAACCCCTTGCCATTTTGATGATTTTGGTCAAAAATTAGTATTTTATTTTTTTGATGACAATCGATAGTTCTGATCCTTACGAGTCCAAAATGGTATAAAATTCCCAAATCTAACACTATTTGGCCGAGATATTCCAAAAAATCATCAAGAAACGTTTTCTTTACAAACGAATCGGTTTTTGGTCCACAGATTTTTTTAACCCATCGATTTTTAATTTGTTTGAATGCCAATTGATAGTAGGGATCCGTACGAATTCAAAAAGGTATAAAATTTCAAAATCTGACTTTATTTACCCGAGATATTCAAAAAAAATCATCAAAAAAGTATTGATTTTCGAACCGACCCCGTTTTTGAGAAAAAAACGTGATGTAACCCCTTGCCATTTTGATGATTTTGGTCAAAAATTAGATTTTTATTTTTTTGATAACAATCGATAGTTCTGATCCTTACGAGTCCAAAATGGTATAAAATTCCCAAATCGAACACTATTTGGCCGAGATATTCCAAAAAATCATCAAGAAACGTTTTCTTTACAAACGAATCGGTTTTTGGTCCACAGATTTTTTTAACCCATCGATTTTTAATTTGTTTGAATGCCAATTGATAGTAGGGATCCGTACGAATTCAAAAAGGTATAAAATTTCAAAATCTGACTTTATTTACCCGAGATATTCAAAAAAAATCATCAAAAAAGTATTGATTTTCGAACCGACCCCGTTTTTGAGAAAAAACGTGATGTAACCCCTTGCCATTTTGATGATTTTGGTCAAAAATTAGATTTTTATTTTTTTGATAACAATCGATAGTTCTGATCCTTACGAGTCCAAAATGGTATAAAATTCCCAAATCGAACACTATTTGGCCGAGATATTCCAAAAAATCATCAAGAAACGTTTTCTTTACAAACGAATCGGTTTTTGGTCCACAGATTTTTTTAACCCATCGATTTTTAATTTGTTTGAATGCCAATTGATAGTAGGGATCCCTACGAATTCAAAAAGGTATAAAATTTCAAAATCTGACTTTATTTACCCGAGATATTCAAAAAAAATCATCAAAAAAGTATTGATTTTCGAACCGACCCCGTTTTTGAGAAAAAAACGTGATGTAACCCCTTGCCATTTCGATGATTTTGGTCAAAAATTAGATTTTTATTTTTTTTAAATGACAATCGATAGTTCTGATCCTTACGAGTCCAAAATGGTATAAAATTCAAAAATCGGACATTTTTTGGCCGAGATATTCCAAAAAATCATCAAGAAACGCTTTCTTTACAAACGAATCGGTTTTTGGTCCACAGCTTTTTGTAACCCATCGATTTTTAATTTGTTTGAATGCCAATTGATAGTAGAGATCCGTACGAATTCAAAAAGGTATAAAATTTCAAAATCTGACTTTATTTACCCGAGATATACAAAAAAAGAATCAAAAAAGTTTTGATTTTCCAACCGACCCCCTTTTTGAGAAAAAACGTGATGTAACCCCTTGCCATTTTGATGATTTTGGTCAAAAATTAGATTTTTATTTTTTTGATGACAATCGATAGTACTGATCCTTATGAGTCCAAAATGGTATAAAATTCCAAAATGGGACATTATTTGGCCGAGATATTCAAAAAAATCATCAAGAAACGCTTTCTTTACAAATGAATCGGTTTTTGGTCCACAGCTTTTTTTAACCCATCGGGTTTCAATTTGTTTGAATGCCAATTGATAGTAGGGATCCGTACGAATTCAAAAAGGTATAAAATTTCAAAATCTGACTTTATTTACCCGAGATATTCAAAAAAAATCATCAAAAAAGTATTGATTTTCGAACCGACCCCGTTTTTGAGAAAAAAACGTGATGTAACCCCTTGCCATTTTGATGATTTTGGTCAAAAATTAGATTTTTATTTTTTTGATGACAATCGATAGTTCTGATCCTTACGAGTCCAAAATGGTATAAAATTCCCAAATCGAACACTATTTGGCCGAGATATTCCAAAAAATCATCAAGAAACGCTTTCTTTACAAATGAATCGGTTTTTGGTCAACAGCTTTTTTTAACCAATCGGTTTTCAATTTGTTTGAATGCCAATTGATAGTAGGGATACGTACGAATTCAAAAAGGTATACAATTTCAAAATCTGACTTTATTTACCCGAGATATTCAAAAAAAAGAATCAAAAAAGTTTTGATTTTCGAACCGACCCCGTTTTTTGGGAAAAACTTGATGCCTCGGATGTTTGCGGATTCGCGCAATTTGAAAGAAACTTAACACAATAGAGCTTCCACCATTGTAGAGTGCCAGCTTCGCATGTCAATAAAACTATTCATAAATAGATACATTACAAGTTTTTCTACCCTGAACGTACTGAAAATGGGTTAAAATGATAAAATGTTTTTGTGCAAATGTATGTAACAGGCAGAAGAAATATATACATAAAATATATACATATATTCATATTCTTGATCAGCGTCAATAGGCGAGTCGATCTAGCCATGTTCGCCTGTCTGTCCGTCCGTTTATATGAACGCAATGATCTCGGAACCTATAAGAGCTAGAGACTTAAAATATGGAACGTAGTTCCTCCTAGTTTGTTTCCGATAATCAATAACTTTCCCCGTTTCCAAGTAATCGATAAAAAACGATATCAAAATCCGGTCACTAAACTTGAAAACTATATATATATATAAGTATAAGCAGCTAGCGCAAATTGCAAGAATTTCTGTGTACATCTACACACACACATTCATGCTCGTCTTTATCGAATTCTATCAACAGCATTGCAATTGCGACTGTATTGTTTTTTTTTTTCATTAAAAATCGTTTGTTGGTATGGCTGTTGAGTTGAGGCGGTGGCAAGTGGTGTGGTCTGTTACGAGTTCGAGTCCTAACTGAATGAACTATATTTTCTTTTTTAATTTATTTGCATTACTGCTAAAGCAAACGAGCTCGTAGCGCGATAGTTGACATTTATTGCTGAAAAATGTTCGATCAATCGTGCTAATATCCGATGATAAAGGCAGTTGCACACGTGCAGCCAATTTCACTTTTTGCATTCCTGAGGATTCCAGCTTCCTTCTTTACAAACATGCACACACGTAAGTATGCCTCTTGCTACGCAGTTTACGGCGATGCTAAGCTTCCAATGTCCAACTCCACACTATGGAAAATGATTTCATGATATGCGAAATGATTTCATGACTTGCTGCTGTGTTGCTTTATTCATAGGAAATGCGCAAGACTCTGCCCATAAAAATACAATTTTGGATGTAACGGTGGGATGTATTCAACAAGTGTAAAATCTAATTGAAATCAAATTTTATGTCTCTAGATCTTATAAGCTCAGAAATGTGCTCAAAAATGGATTTTGGATTCTTATTACTTTCATGGAATACACCTACGTTTAAAATTTCAAGTGTCCAGCTCTTAAAGTCTCTTAGATTTATGCTCTATACATATGGACGCACAGACGGACATCGCGAAATCTTCTCGCTTGTTAATACTGAGTAATAATATATACATGTTAAGGGGTCGGAGATTTCTGCATCTGCCTGTTGCATATACATGTATACATATATATAAATTTGCACAATACAATTTTCAATGGATTCAGGGTATAAAAACAATTAATAAGAATGTTAAGGCATTGCAGCCAAATATAAATGCCTGCGCAATACGCAATAGTCTGTGCACAATGTAATTACGGATTTATTCAGCCTTCTTAATTATTGGCTTGGTGACTCGACGAATGTAACCAAAAAGCAGTGAAATCCAAACATTGACTGTGAACACTGTTTTTGCAAATTTTTAGCGTAATATTTTTTTGGTTTAACTTGAATTCATGAGTAGACTTGCTAAAATCGAGGGCTCTGGCTCCCAAGCTGTGTGGGACTTAGATTTTCGCAGCGTGCCTTCTACCTTTTTGGCGTGACCAGAAAAGTTTTTGGCTTATCTTTTGAGGAGGTCATAAGTTTTCTTTTTGCAAAAATGATGCGACGCTAAGCTTAAGTTTTCGTGATTTTCATGTTCTAGCTCTAAAATTATTGGATATAGATTTTCGAGGTGTGTAAACGGCGTACTAAAGCAAAATATACCATCAGAAATATATATATATTTATTTATTTACTATCAAACAACGTTTTATTAATTTCCTAAAAATAAATCTTTTATTTAGAAACCCGGCGCTTTATAACAAAAGTCAAACTAATGTCGCATACGGCAACAGAGACCTGAAAGCCGCTAAAAAATAAAATGATTAAACAACAAATATATCGTTTTAAGCGTGTCTATGTGGGCTATAATTTTTATATTTTAACACCAAAGTATCGCTTTGAATTGGTCATGAGAGAAGTCCATTTGTTCAACTTTATTTTATACTAGGTGCATCACCTTTCAGAACATGGGTCACCACTGTAAGCTTATTGACAAAGTATGAATTCCCTTTGAAGGGCGAAATACAAGAGTAAAATACACACATCCACGTTCAGTAACAATAGTGTCCATTAACACGCTGCCGGCCAAACAACTTCGCTATTGATGTCATAAATTAAAATTGCAATCGCAGACCATTGATGATAAATCATACGCTCGGATGAGTTTTCATCTCGCACATGAATTGTAGCTGCCGGCGACTCTGCAACTCACCCCCCTCATCCCCTTACCCGCCCCGCCCACCATATGGTGGCCCGGCGATGATGTGACTGCTGCACGAGGAGCCACACAGAGCACAGTCATCAGAAGCTGTGGGTGCTATACTGCGACGTGATGGGATTTTCAAAAATCCGAGCTAAATCGTTTTTGTTTGCAGCAAAGCTAACTTTGACTGCTAACTTTGTTAGAAGAGAAATTTATGTTTTATTTGGTGTCAATTTGTGGTAGAAATCATTCTCTTTATTCATAAATCGCACACAATTCGATTATATTCGATGATTTGATTGCTTAAAATTGAATTTGCAAGATACTGAAGATATTTCAATACACGCCTAGGACGTGATGATCAAACACTGGATATGAGTATACTTATGTAGTTTGCAAATACACTCGGTCACACACACATACATACATATACATGTGTACATAACATATATGTATGCTACGCATGAAGTGGAGCTGGTCTTAAAACATGTCGAATATTCGACTAACTCTGTTGACTCCCATTGTGAATAACGACGAGGTGCGCATACGTGGAGTACTTTTGAAATAATCTTTGAGTATATATAATATAATAAATGCAAAATATGAAATAAGAACGTCTGACTAGAAGAAATACCAAAACAAGGACTGCTCAAGCCCAACACCTTTTTTACAAATACAATGTGTAAAAATATACTAGCATTACTACAAATAAATATTAAAACATTAGTTGACTCTGCCGTCGTCGAACTTCCAGGCACCGTCAAATGCGCGAACTAATTGCCATTGCGTCATACCTTACAGCCTTACTAAGAATTATATATTTATAGACAAAATTATAATTTTAATTCTATTTATATAAATTAAAAATAAACATTCTTTCCTAATTACCTATCGGGTTTGCGTACTTGATAAACTTCAGTTTTTATAACCCCATCTTTATGCAATGGTTAGAGATTAATATGGAATACATAAATGTGTATATACTAAACCGCAAATTTGTTTGTTTGGTTGGAATGTAGGAGCTGTCCAAAAAGTGAAATATTTTTAATCTGTATGGCATTTACGAGAACCTACATACCATGTTTAGCGAAATTATTAGATTACATAAGGATAATGTAATTTAGCGTATTATATTATAAATAGACTACTCCCTACTCTACTAAATAGACTACTCCCAATCAAGAATTAATAAATTGATGTATATATTAACTGCCCTTTAGTATTCTATTCTTGACCATTTTTCATATATTCAAGCTATAACTTGTAAGATTGTACTAGTAGGTAGTGCCCGACTAGGGGATACTGCATTTGTGTTGATAGAAGAGGGTTCAGGGTATTCGCTTGTCGGGAACTCCCAACCTCTCTTACTTGTTTCTTTTTATTTATGATTGAAAATTGTACTTTGTTTTCGCGTCATCAGTTTAGCACGTGCAAATTTATTTTGGTTTATCTTCAATGTTTGGACACGCACGACCAGCTCTAATGGCCAAAAAATACCTAGAAACCAAATAAGATATGGTAAAATAATAAATACTCCAGTTGGATCGGCTTCATAGTCGATAGGGAATTATTAAATTATTAAATTTGTTATAAAAACTTTAAATTATTAAATATAAAAGCTTAGAACTATGTAAATGGCTTTAAAGATCCTAAAAAACTGCGTGGGCGCAGCGTTTATATTTTCAAATTTCTAGCTTTTAAAGGTTCTGAGATCGACGGACATATGTAAAATCGGACGGTCTGTCCGATATGGCTAGATCGACTCGGCTATTGATGCTAATCAAGAATATACTTAATGGGGTCGGAGATACTTCCTTCTGCCTGCTACATAAATATTTACCCATGTAAAACTACACCCTTATGTTGTATATGGATATGTTGATCGTTCGCTGTCTTAAGCAATGAAAAAGTGCTTCTCCGTATTCCCTTTGTCCGCCAGTCTACATTAAATTACACTCGCTTATTGTGAATTCAACGGACACATGCCGACTTTATTATTAAAAATGTAGAAAGTTTAGAGATAATTATTATAGGGGCTACTTAACGTGAAAGGAAAGCAGATTCCTTTAAAAGTAAACTTTCCTTTATATTCTTACATCAGGCTGCTAAACAAATCTTATGCTAAGTAGGAACATTCATATACTTTTACATTAAAGAAAATACTTTTATTTTAAGTGTGCCGAAAATTAAATACCCTTTACATATGACGGAACCAACCGATTTTGCCATAGGAATGATCGGTCGAAAAGTAGGTTTCTGTACGGTTAACTTTGTTGTTTATCAAGATATCTCAACCAAACCAAACATTTATGAGTTTCATTTCCTCATGTATACAAAATCTTATCTAAATCGGATTACTAAATCATGAAGGTGCCAAAGGAAAGATCGGTCGAAATATTAGTTCTTATATTATATTTTATTAGCTACTATTTAGCTAAAATTAAAAAATGTTCAGCTCCTTTTCTATCTGCATCTTCTTTCACTCATTTGCCATCTCCATTTTCCTTCACAAACTTTTCGCGTTTTTATGGCTATTTTTCCAAACCATTTTTCCATTTTTTAAAAAAAGAAGTTTTCATTCTTAAATGCATTAAATAAAATATTATTTAATTATTAAACCTAAAGATACAGGAAATTTGCAAATCCCTTGCAAAGCATATCTAGATAAGTCTCAAATCTGAATCGGTCAAATCTTTTAGTATAGCCCAAGTTTGCTTAACTTTATTTTTTCGCACTAATGTGTCGCATATTATCTGACAAAATGATAATAACCTCTGCAAGAGCACATTTTGCATACTGCTTGCTAGCATCATTATTCGGATGGGTTGAATATGATGTATATATACGTATGTCTATCTTTATAAATATGTATAAAAATATTATGGCGAGCTAGAATAGTGCAGTGTATGCGGGCGGGTACGCTTGTTTGTATTTAATATTGTAGACACTTCCGACATTTGGCACTTAATAATTTAGCGCTAAAATGTTTGCAGAAAAATTGACAGCATTTTGACAGAAAAAAAGATATGTGCGTACTTTGCCATTTGCTTTGTCCCTTCATGCGCCATCCCCCATTTGCGAGTTTTCGACCGCCAGCTTCATTGTGGGCCCTATGTGTCAGATCCAGCGAATTTTTGTATGTCATTCCGGGTTAGCATGCTTCACGGTCTAACTTAATACAGGCTTGGGAGTCTGCCCCTGTGCTGGATATACTTATGTGTTATTACATACATACACATGTGTATCTGTCTACATACATATATATATTTGGGGATATACAGCTTACCTCGCTCGCCTGTCAACATGAAATCATAAGGCGCTTGTCAGCATGTACGAAAAAATGTTGAACTGTGCAAAACATCCTTCAACTCAATTCTAATGCATTTGTAGTGTTCGTGTTTCAGCGTTTGGAACTTTGTTGTAATTTTTATACCCCGTTTCTTTGGCTCACTAAAAGAATATTTTATGCCTTTTACTAAAACGTAAGATAAAGTAATTTTTTATTCATTTTTTATGTTATTATCCCAAATCAATTTTTACTTAGCCATTTTGGCTGTTAAAATAGGTATATACATTTTTATAGACTAACGATTTATAGAACACACTTTAGCCAAGGAAAATATATATTTATTAACTTTTAATTTTATTATTTTTTTATTATTTTGTATTCATACTCAGCTTGAAAAAGCACGAAAGAACAAACAAACAGAATATGAGAAAACTGTTTTTCTTAGCCTTTTAGTAATATGCAAATTATTAATTGTTAGCCTGCCGAATTTGTATACTTTTTTAAATTGGATTTAGCTGCAATTTCAATATTTATAGCTTCTTTGCTATATCCACCTTTTTAGGATTCGATCACTTTGTACAATGCATTGTATGGTTAGTGGCAGTACATTATGTAGAATTTCTAATCAAAGTTTCTAATTCCATTCTTCAATGAACATTGAACAATAAATTTATACTTAAAATTAATAATAATATGTATAATAGATTACATTTCCTGCATTTTAACAATTTTGTGTTAGCTTCAATGCTTAATATCTCACCGTAATCAAACAATTACAAACTCCCTGTACAAGAGTACAGGGTATTATTATAGTCGCGCACAAGGTACTCACATTAAAACACGTATTTTTCCCAATTTTAACCCTGGATTAAGGGATTTGCTGTCAGTGTCAAGCTCTAATGCTATGAAATAGATATAGTCGAAATACTTTTCGATTACATTTATAAATATGAGAAAAATATTGTTTTACGAAATGCACTGAATTATGCTTAAAATTTTACCTGTTTCTTTAACTTAAAGGATACTAAACAATACAATTAAAATGAATATAATAAACTTTGCCGAATATGTGAATTAGCTAAAAGACGGCGATCAACGGGGACACAGTAGAAAGCACGAGAGCATAAGATGTTTGCTCGTGAGGAGATGAAGAATAATCCCTTTGAGTTGTTAATTAAACAAAATATATTAAACTATAAATAATAATTTGCTTACAACCAAGCAAACTTCCATTCGGCAATTGAACTTTCTGAGAGTAAATGACTTTTATCATCATTCAACAATAAATGTTAAAGAAATTGCTCAGTCGACGTTCATATTTTTTATTTCCATTCCATGCTTATTTTTGGTAAGGTTTAATTTGAAACAGGATTCACAAAATTTTTGGATTTCTGAATTACCAGCTCTGCTGGCAAAATAATTTTTGTTTGATGAATCAAAACAAATTAAATATACAAAAAAATCCGGAACAACAAAAATTTCATTTATATATGTCATTTAAGTTTTTTTTAATACAAATATATAGAAAATGAATCAGGTTCTTCTCTTGATGCCTGACGAAGCCATACATGATACGAGCATTTCAATAAAGGCGTTCGGCTCACACGCTCAGCACTTTTTGCGGCAAAAAAACTGTCAACAGCTTTTTTTCGAATTGGCGAATATATTTTTTGAATGCTTACTGGCTTAAATGGAAATATATACACATATGTTTTCACAAAAAGAGCTAAGATTCACAAATTTGTTCTTATCTTCAAAAATCACGGCGCTCCATAGCTTCGTGTACATGAACTTGAGTCGTCATCCTAATACATATTATATATACTTTATATAAATTCGGAGATATTTCTTTTAGTGTGTAAGCATTTCGTGACAAATTTGAATAACCCCGGCAAGGGCCAAATAAATAAGTGGCAACACTTGTGCAACCACCGTCTGGCTTTTAACCCTTCGAATCACTACCCCAACCAATATGCATTGAGTCCTGCTGGCCTCTCGTATTTAATTATCGTCGTTACTTAAATACTTTGTGAATTTACGACTCTTTTCAACATTTTAAAAGTTCATTTACTGTTATGAATTTGCATTCCGGATTTTATTCTATAGTAGCCAATGAGTGAATCTGGTCCAAGAACTCGAAACTTATTCAAAGTAGCATAAAAATTAATGACGTTTGAGCCCAAAAAGTTATTCAACTTAAGCAAAACAAATATACGTCGTCGAAATTAACAATTTTGGCACAAGTATGTATTTAATTGTTAGCTCCGAGAACTCACGAATTTTCACAAGCTTGACTTTTTAAAGTTGTTTTCACAAACAGAGGCAAAACCGGGAAAATGTCAACGGTCACAAAAAAAACATGTCCATTTGAGGCGTGTCTTATACTTTTCTAAAAAACCACTCGCAGAATCCAAGCTTCTTCGGTGCAAAATGCAATAAAAAGATTTAATGCGAATCACAAAACTTGCCATTGGCAAAGCAGGGAAATAACCGCCAGAATGATATATTACCATAGATAATATTGCTAAATTCTAAAGGCAAATTAAGAAATAATGCATTTTTAACACACAGCGTCCTTTTGCCATAACTATCTTCATACAGTAGCCCATTGTGAATTGACTCTACTTTTATTTTCATTCATTTATATTCAATAAATACAAATGTGTAAATAACAATATTTATTAATGAATGAAAATAAATTTATTGGTTAGTTGGTAAAAAAAAAACCATCATTGCAAATAAATATGTATAGGTGTAAAGTATATATGTACATAGATACTGTAAGTGTCCGAGCGAAAACTGCACGTAAACTTGGTCTAGTAAGTTTCAAAGTCACGTTTCGGGTATACTTAAAGTTACTTATTGCAACCAAACTGAAGCGAGTAGATTAAAACTACAAAAGTATCCATGAAAATAGACATTGTTTAAGCAAGTTATAATGCTACAGCTATAAGGGCCAGACAAAGGTCTTCCCTTTGCTCCCAGATATTTGTCCTCTCAACATTTTATTTGCTAATGCAAGAAACTCAGCCAACGCGGACAGCGCTGCCGACGACGCCCCTCTGCAGCCTATTTAGACTTACAGAGATCGAATTTGTGTTAAGCTCAGTGTAACAATAAAATATCTATTTGTTTTTTTTTTTTGCTCATATAATTTAAATATTGCTTTCATATAATTTAAATGAAGCGTTTGTTGTTATATGCAAGCTATAAGCCATTGTAGTCAGATGTCAAGATATCTAGATAGAGAAAACGATAAAGTAAGAATATCTTTGGCACGCATCTCGGAAAAGCTGAGTTAATTGTAAATATTTTTGAAAACTGAATATTTTGACACATAAGATCCTACTACCCACCTCACGCAAAGGAAACGAGTGTATACTTTCTTTTGCACCTTTTTGAGCGCATTAAGCCTTGATAGAACTGCATTCTTATCGGGTCGGTAGCTTGGCTAATCCGGCGTGCTAATACAAAACCAATATACTCATATCAATTATATCCACACATACATTTGATATCCAGAACCCAAAAGAGAATTGTTTTTCATTTTATACCCCTTGGTGACAAATTAATTGTATGATATCATAGCCAAATTAAGCAATTGCAAACGTCTCCCTACTACTTATCAACAATATCGGGCTATATTTCTCCTATAGATACTGGCGGTCGAAAAATAGGCTTTTGTATGACACACTGTTTAATAAATATAAATATAACCGACATTACGCAACCACGACTCACAACTAAGCTACCTTTGTAATGTCAAATATCCAAACATTTTAACACATATTGCAACAATTGAGCACCAAAACAAGGATTGGGGACAATTGCTTTGGTTCCTTAACGGCTTGTGGAACTCTTCTGACGTACTCTCATCCGAGGCAAGGGCAATAATTGTTTCTGTAACAGAGTGCTTGGAGCTGCGGTCATTTAATTTTTACACGGTCGATTTATTGCAGACACGGTAACCATAAAGTCGATAGCTTGTTATAGCTAATATTAAACGTGCATATGTATGTGTGTGTGTGTGTGTGTGTGTGTATTTAAAATCGACGTACGTAACTATTTACATGCACACACGAACGCACACATGCACGCCTATTCCTCGTTTATACTTATATATGTGTGTATATTTGTGTATGTAAGTATGCGTAAGGCAGGCCTTTTGTGCTTGTATATTATTGAGAAAATAGTTCTTGCAAAATAATCGAAAATAATGAATTACATATGTAAGTAATTCATTATTTTCATACATTTGGCAAGAACTGTTTTGGACGTTATGTTAACAAATGTTGCGAAATGATTAATAATGTAATTATGGCTGTTGTACATGGATAAACCATATTTTATCCAATATTTATACTCGGTTGAAAATGCGTTGAATAAAGATGTGTAAATAAAAGAGCTTGAAGGAAGCACTTCCGTCTAAATAAAACAGTAGTACATATAATTAAATGGCAAATACATTGTTACTGGAATATTTCCGGGTAAAACCAATTAACCGATTTTTTTTAAAGATACCAAGAATGAGAGAGTAGAGTGGGTTGGTTGCCTCTCTCTCATCAGTTACGTGAAAACTGTTGCTGTTGTTACAATATTTCTTTTCTTCCTCATAAAATGTTATTTGTTCAGTTTCTTAGAACACTTGTTAATGGTGAAACTGAATCTTTTCCAGAATTTGGTTCGGATATCGGTAAAACAATGGATTAATTGGTTGACCTGATTTAAGAAATCATTTTATCTACTGACATTTTCATTTCAGTTATTTTGGTTTTGAAAAATGATTAAGTTTCCGCATCTTGCCATCGCCTCATACTTCACAGACATACCAAGAATTGAATACCAACGAAAAATGAATAAAATCAAAGATACTTGACCCTTACAAACTATTCTTGAAGCTACATGTCAAACTTGATTACTCTAGCTCCTTCAATCCAATAGGCTTGCTTATGAAGAAGATTCCGATATCGTATTTAAGCGTAAGTATTTATCACTTATTGGACACCTCTCTTTTTTCCAGAATAATGAACAGTTCTAATTGACACCGCATTCCCAGTAAAGCCACAAATTGAAGGCGGTTTTCTTTTCGCGAACATAATAATTGCTTGCGCCGCGAAGTATGCAGCACTTCTGCGTCAAAGCGACAAGAGAGCAGCATAAGTTTGTAGATTAAGATGGGCTTAACAGAGTTAATATGGTACAGAGTCTGAATTCTTCTTTTCACTATTTCTTTAGCATAGTTCTAGCATAGTCATTTGTGATATTCCGCCCCGACCAACATTGATCTTTGTTGCATGGGGTATATCGGTTTTACGTGTCAATTGTCTACTCATACATTTAAAATAAATTATTAAAAACTATGTTAAACTTTTTTTAAGCAGGAAAAAGGTCATATTTAAAAAATATATATATTAATAATTGTTGTGTATAAATGTATATATAATGTATTATTTCTTCTTATTAAAAAAATTAAATAAAAATATATATCTGTTGGATACCAGAGGGTACCCTGAACCCCCGGCTCCCAACACCAAATTCTGCTCGCGTTATGAGCTCGAACCCGTTACCGACCGAATTACTTGTCTCCGCTTGAGCTTGAAATTGATGTGAAAATGAAAACAGAAGAAGATCGACAGATATAAGACATAATCGACAAAGAAACAGAAGACATATTTAATGATGTTCCTGCTGAATTAAGAGAAAAGGCAAGACATAGATTTTAGAAATTCAAAACGAAATTAAAACCCGTATAACTCACAACGGAAAGGGTATTTCCGACGGCACAGAGAACTCTTCGACCTGTTGAAAGTATCTCAAGCCATGGTTGACCCGCGCAGACGATGATGAGGATTTGGGTTGGTATTTCTTGATACTATTGGAAATTTATTCTTTTATTATTTATTTTTTATATATTTATTTGCTAATCAGCAGCATTTTAGAGCTGCCTATTGATATATCTGAAGAAAGCATCATTATAAAATGCGTTTTTCTCCGATTTTATAGCGAGGAAGGAAAGGTATCCAATGAAATATTTGTAACCTTTACTATATGTGAATTTACATATTAAATATCTTGTAATCTTCAATAAATACATGTTTAAAAAATACCTCAACTGGAAATCGATATAATGGAGGGAGTAATGTGAACGAGATGGACGTGGAGTCTTACATCAGTTTTGGAACTGTTCGCTTTGGTGGGCAGACATGTTCAAATTGTTTGCTTTAAGCGACTGAAAATATAATTTTGAATGGTAGAAATAGTTTTCATATTTTATTTACTTAAAGTTTGACAAAGTGGTTTTTTCTTTCTAGGATCCACAAGTCCATTGCAAGTTAATTCTAAACTTCGAGCACGAATAGACTTTTTGACAAAACTTTTCGTCAAGCAAATATTTGTTAGATTGGAATATGTACAAACATCTAAGGAAATATAACTTTCGTCTTTTACTGCTGCAGGGCTCCCTTTTAATAAGTGCAATAAATCAATCTTTAAAAAAATGCGCTTGAGACACAAAACCACAAGAAATTAAATATTTGATTATTGTCTTTCTAAAACAGCAAACGATTCAGTTGTTGACTAAGTTGTTGCCATTTAAATACGTATCTCATACATGCATATTGAGAATTAAAGCATAAATTTGAACTGTTCTTCATTATAAAAATCAAAAAGTCCGAACAATTTAAAATACTTTTTATGCTAATTTAGCACTTTTATGATCTGATGCTTTTGGGTAGGTTTTCGATATCAATATATTATTAGAGATTTTCTAAAATATAATTTTAATAAATAAATTAAATCTTACAAAATCAATCTACTTTTCATTACACTTATTGGAATTTGTAATACATTTCTACATATAGGCCTGAGGATTGGAATTTTGTCTAGGCTAGGAACTTTCCGACTATTTAAAAAATCTAGATATCCATAATTTAATTTTTTTCTTGAAAAAGAGGATTTGCTGTCACCAGGTCTTGCAAGAAACGGAACATGATCAACTAGCTGATCAGAATATCGATACTTATCGATTCTTTTAAATAGATTTAAGCTCCGTGTGTTTCGTTCTTATTTTGAAGTCTTCAGCTGGGATTCTTCCCTAGCCTCACACTATGGGAAATGCCTTATTGAATAACTTAGGCGCTTTTTGTCAGATCTTAATGAAATTTTCAGAACTTAAAAATGGTTTATAAGAGAGTATGCACATGAAAGGCAACTGGTTACTCACATTTATCCGTCTACGATCAATTGTTTAACTCACATATAAATTTACACGACGATGTTAATTGATTAATTTAAACATAATTTACTCTGTACTATGAGTCACATCAGTGAAAAGAAGATTACAGTATTATTAATCGCACATACCTAAATATAGTCGAAAAAAAAAACATATTCATGATGATTATCCATTATTAGTGAGTACTTTGTACACAAATTAAGGTGTCCCTGTTTAGTATTTATTTTAAACTAACTTAAAATATTCTTGAGCAAACCTAAATATAGTCGAAAAAAAAACATATTCATGATGATTATCCATTATTAGTGAGTACTTTGTACACAAATTAAGGTGTCCCTATAAAAATGTTTAGTATTTATTTTAAACTAACTTAAAATATTCTTGAGCAAAAATGCACTACAATATTTAAAGCTTTTTGTTTCTGAATTTCATATAGGTAAAGAATCTTCTTTTATATAAGTGAATAAACGACTTAAAATAATGAGAAGGGTTAAACGGTGACGGTTATTTTCGTGTTGCATCTAAGTTATGTGTCCGCTCTTACGCAGCTTCAAGGAACAAAATGCCGAGTAATGTAAAACAACAGTAATATAAAATATGTAGTCCCTTATACGAATTCCTACGGTGGCATTTTCTGCTTCAAATATTTGTCGTGCACACATTGCAGAAGGCGGAAGGCAGAAGGCTCACATTTACTGAGCTATGCTCCAGGTAAGGTAAGAATAACCGTGGGCACCTATGTCCTATGTATGTCATCATATTGAAAATATTCACAAAAAGCTTGTAAACTTTGTGCACCCTCATAGCATCGCAAAGGGGGTTGAGGTTTCGCCGCTGGTCACGCTGACAGAGCTTATTATGTATGGTTCGCCTGGCTGCTTTCCATGTTTTCAAAATTCACTTCACGCAAGAATTCCTTTTGTTCTTATAACATATTTTAAATTAGTTGCCAAAATATTATCTCTATACATTTTATATGTTATGCTATACATATATAAATATTTCGCAGTATGTTAGCATGTTATGGATACAAATAAATT
Organism: Drosophila lacicola; assembly: GCA_035045355.1. Lineage (NCBI taxonomy): Eukaryota > Metazoa > Arthropoda > Insecta > Diptera > Drosophilidae > Drosophila > Drosophila lacicola. Next base: position 26,294 of record JAWNPB010000136.1, on the reverse strand, counting down.
GTGTGACCTGCAAATATAATCCCATTTAAAATCGTCACCTAAGGACACAATATTTTAGAATACCTTCTCCTTTCCCGGTTCACCCAAAGCACAGGCATGCTTAAATTTCCTCAATGACAACATCAGTGAGTGGTCCAATAAACATGATAAATGGTTTAGTATGTTATATGAACGTACTTAAGTCTTCGAGCATGTCAATCACAAGTGTTTGTCTACGTTCTTCTTTTCTCTCAGCAAACACATTAACTGGCAACTAAATATCCAGGAAGCTCACTTATCTGCGACCATATACCCCATATAAATACACATATAAGCAATTAAAATCTTGGCGGCATGGGGGAATCGCTGCTGTCTCCCCTTGGACTTAATTACGGACAATGGCAAGAATGCTCTAATCGAGAGTAACAAACATTCCAGCTTAAGCCCATCTTTGGGATTTATGAAAGGAGCAATATTTTTAAGATGATTTTTAGAGAAGGTCATCGGTAATCTTCTTTGCCAAATTTAAACTGTGGGAGATATATATGTATGCTTTCGTAGCTTAACAACAGCTTGTGGTCGTGCTCAAAATTGGTTAGTCTCATCTATTTGGGCAATATTAAAATGTTCCAACTAAAACTATTAGAATCGATATCGATATACGGGTTATTTGACATATTCCCTACATTTACACATTCGAATGCACGTCTTTTCGAAATATATAAAATTCAATTTCTATTGTCTCGTATGCTGTGCTGCTAATTTAGTTCAGTTTTTTTTTATGATAGCTTAATTCTTGTTTTAAGTGTAAGCTCTAAGGCGATGGCAAGTAGTTCGCTCGGTTGAATGTAGTTCTGACTTCACCGTCTATTAAATATGTAAAAAGCGTTAGCCTTAAGCAAGTTTCTGCTTTTGGTAGTAGAAAATATACATATATATTCCCACCCTGTATTTACATTCGCATTTTTATTGGCCAACCCTTTAGTGCAGCCAGAATACGGAATATTAACTGACAACCTAAAGTATACTAATCACAGGTAAAGCTGACAGCGACACGCCAGACCTCCCACAATTACTGCTGCACAATCTAGCTCTGCTAGTAATTAATTAAAATTAGCAAAAGATACTAGCTAATAGGTAAACTTTTTTAATTGCAAGACTCATGATGTGGAACAATACTGAATCTCATGATACCAAATTTCTTACGGATTAAACAAAATTATTATTATACATACATACATATATATTATAATTATTATTTAAAATATATGAAAAATATTTATCCACAATTACCTGCTCGTGGCTTTCCTATGCGAGGTTTAATGGTGTTCCTTAAAAACACTTTTATATTTCTCATTTTGCTTGGAATAAAGGGGAATTAAAACATTTCAATGGGTGCAGAATATAACAACATGGTCAGGCTAATTCAAGAAATACCTAGTATTAGTAAAAACGAGCCAAGTAAAAACCTTTAGTGTTATATAGTTTTATACAACAATTTCGCTTTAATGGTCTATTTCAATTGACAATACAAATTGAACTCGATTTCAAAATATCGTTTTACGAATGACTTTTCCATATTAATGGATATGCGGTCTTGAGTTTTCGGCTTACAATATACGTTTTATAATTTACTCATTTCAATAGCTACAATATTTTAATAATTATTAGGATTATGATATAAGAATTTCTGAATAATTCGTGCTAATCCGCTTATATTTAAAGTCGAAGTACAAAAACATTAGTCATTCTGTTTACTTATGTGAGGATGATCTAATTCTTTAAAATTCGGGAATCGATTGCCATCTTAGTCTAAAAATACGTTTGATAGTGATCCACAGTAAATGCAGTTTTGCACCTGTAAATTAATATTTAACTACTGATATTGTGTGGTTCTCGTAAAAAACCTTAGATTATAACGAAAAACGTTTTCAGTTGCCCTTTAACTTTAACTGCTCCTAACAGGGATATTATATTCTTACGAAACAATAGAAAAACCGATTAATAAAGTTTTTTTCCTGACCTTGGGTACCAGAATTTAACGAACTTTTGTGATGTTTTTGGAAATTTCATCCGAAAGTGTCGAAAAGCGTGGAAAGCAATTGTATGAAAGTATTTGTTCATCATCTTATCGGCCTGAAGGATCATTGTAATAATTCATTAGAGGGGTTTTTCATTCATCCATCCTTTCTTGGTGAAAAATAGAAGGTCAAGGTTGTATCATTCAAGTATTTTCATTCATCATCATCATTTACATTTTGAAAGCTCTTTATTGTTCAAGTATGAATGTGTTTCAACGATATGTTAAGTTTACCGCACAGATTTTAATCTGATGGATTTCAAACCAAATTTTAAATATTTTTAAAAGTTATTGTATTATTATTACGGGCGGGATACATATGGAATCTAAAATCGAAAGTCAAAATTTGGCCAGCGTAAAGCCGGGAAATAACCGTTAGTCTTCTTGGATTGGAATTAAATTTCAAAGGTTTTGGATTCTCGATTGTGTTGATCTTATCCCTTTTAGGAGTAACTTTGGTTTGCAGAGAAAAATCAGTGAAAACATTGTTAAATTGGTACTCTTAAAATTAAGTATGCAAAAATACCATGCTCGAGAGGGTATTATACGTTATTTGTTTTTTTTTTTGCTTATATTTAAACAAGTTCACTCTTCGTTGTATCAAAAAAATGTGTGCATACTCAAAACTAATCACATCATAATACAATAAAATACAGTACAAAAATTTTTCTTACAATTAATTGGTTATAAATGTTTATAGCTTATTTCTAATAAGTATTCTTTAATTTAAAAATTGTATGTTGATCGTATCTAATACGAAATGTTTTTCTATTTTGTTATTGAAATACGTAAGACTTTTTTACTATTTAATTACCGGAAGATTGTTTTTTCCCATCCTAAATATAGTACTTAGTGCTAAATATCAGATATGGGCAAAATATACGCATATATAGATATGTATATATTTTTGCCAAATTGACTGGTATAATTTGACTGGCAGTGTATCAGAAACGATAAGTTTTTCTAAACAAGGAATACTTATTAATTTAAAACAAAGTGTGGCTTGGCTTGTTTTCAACAATACTAAATACAATCAATGTTGTTGTGTTCTATTCCAATTTACACACTTCAAAAACATATATAAAAGGGTGAAAGTGAATATATAAAGCAAACAAATCAAATGTATTAAAACATTAAATTAAACATAAATAATAGAGTATAAAAACGGTACGCGAAAATACAAATTTGTATTAATAAACAAGTTAATGAATAACTTTTCAATATATGCAAGTACAAAATGTGTACAAGTAATATTTGAAGGATGAGCCTCGAAATTCAGAGTTTTAAACAATATTTTAATTAAACATTGATTAAAACGCCCTTTTTTCAAACCCGAAATACAGTCATCTAAATGTCTGTAAATACCTCAATTTCAATTTGAAGGGGGAGGAGTTCAAATGGCAAAATATTATTCAGATAACAAGCATAACGAGAAGACCTCTCCTTCCGAATAAAGTACATATACTATATTCTTCATCAGTATTAAAAAGTAGCTCTATTTTTTTAAATATCTCCACCAAACTCAACGTACGAGCCCGTACAATTCTCCTTAAATATCCGAAAACCAGAAAGTCATACGTCAGCAGGATTTGCTTGTTAAGAAATTAGGTTGTGCCGTCCCCAGAGGATACAATAATAATAATAATAATAATAATAAAATAATAATAATTATTATTATTATGTAACTAATTTAATTTAATTTGTATCAATTGGTAATTTCGCCACGAATACTTTTTAAACTCAATCTTTTTATGCACAAATCCTTAACGCATTTATATAAACGGGCAGACGGGACGACTCAGTTGCTGATGCTGAGCAAAAATATAAATCTCGTGTAGAAAATACTCTGATCTTACCTCACTACAAGGTAAATACCCTACTACTATCTGTTACCGAAGATTATATTCTATATTCGTTGCGATTTAATATATATGTATGAACAAACCCAGCTGCTGTTTCCAGCCATTTTCGACGGGACTAAACTTATAATAGATCTACATTCGAAGAACAAAAAATTAAAAAATGATTTTAAAAAGTCGTAAATAGTTATGTAACTGTGGCTTTGTCAATGTTTAACACTTAATATATGGTTAAAGAGAACACTACAGTACTTATAGCTCAGATATTCTGATGGTTATGTTTAGACTACACTATATGTACATATGCAATTCTTTTGTTTTTCGTTATTTACATTCATTAGTTATAATTACTTTATAATAATTTATAATTTAATAAAAGTGCATTTATGATTAACCAACCCTGTCGACAAAGGCCGATGGAGGACTAACATGCTTCTCGGTTAGAATGTAATCGAATTGCTCAGTTTTAGGGTTCTTATTTATGATGCTGCACTGCTTTTGAATATTTTCCGAGCTGCTTTCCGCCAGAAACTTGTGGTCACTCATTGTGGAGCCGATAGCCAACGTTTCGGTATTGCTTAAAGTGTCCATGCCTTGGTATTCAAGAGACCTATTTGGTCCCTTTGATTCTGCCAATGAATCAAGTGATTCAATATTGTAAATATTACGTTGATGACTCAAGAACTCAAGTTGATCGCCATCGGTATTCTTTAATAGCTTCACATTCGAATCACCATAGTTTTTTGTATAGCTTGTTATTGAAGGATAATCGAGTTGATCCTGCTCTTGTGGTTTCAATTTTTCAATATATGACCCCGATTGTGCAGTTGGTCGGGCTTCCCCACAATCGCGATTAAGGGTGCCGCTGTTGGTATTACTATCGGCACCTTTGTATCGCTGACGACTGGGTACACTTCGGGACATATCTGCACATTGGATTGTAGCTTTGGAAGATTTAATTGTGAGAACTTTCCGCTGGGAATCACAAGAGTACGTTGATTTCCGCTGCTGCTTTGTTGACGGGTCAAAGAGCCTGCAGTCGATGGGTACGCTGTCCAGGATGCTGCAGAAGTAAGTAAATCATTTTTAATATGAACGTCATTATATTTTTTGTATCAATATGAATCTCTTAAAGTGTTCTAAAGGCCAGAATGTGCTCTTTTTTGTCAGGTCAACAGGTCAAACGAGCTCTTGCCAGAAGTCATGGTAAGAAAAGCTACCTCAATTAGAATTGACAATACGAATAATTATCAGCAAAACGAAATAGTTTTGAATTTATTAAAAAAATGCTGCAAGCTGTCAGCTAAGCTATTGCAAGGAATATAGGAGAACAAAACTATTGTTATGTTATTGTCAATTGATTTTATATACCTATCGTATTGGAGAATTATTAATTGGACTCAAACGACATATAGATTTTCAGCAGGACGGAGAAAAACGTGGCCCATGTAATCTCTAGAAGCAATGCCTGTTCGTATGGGCAGTGCGAAATGGAAAACATGCATTGGTTTATTTTGGTTTATTTAGTTTCACAAAATATATTTAATTGTATGAAAATATTATTTTCAAGAGATAAAAGTCTGGCTTCTTCAATTAAAAATTTGCCAAGATAGTATAAAACTGGAGAGTCTCCCCACAGTACATCATTATACTATCCTCCATGAAGGAATGTACTTCCTTAGAAAAATCAGTAGTCCCATAATAAATAATCCGAATCTACAAAAGTAGCAAAGCGATAAATAAAAATCCTTCGATAACAATGATTTATGTTTTTACAAATTTAAGAGCGACGCAATTCACATAATATTATTTTGCAGCCAAGTCAAGTCTAGGAGGTTGTCCTAGATCAAAAGCTCAAATAAAGGCAACAAGCTAAGCAGGCTATCGGAATAGCGACTCATAATCCGAAAGATAGAATTAGTTTTAAAAGCATTTAAGGCATAGTAGAAGCTCTTGGAGCAGCCTATCTATCTCCCACAATGTGAACATTTATTCCGTTCCGTGGTACACTCATGAATTCCCGAAGAATATTATATTTTACAATATAAGGAATTCTCGCTATACGACAACAGAAATTTTGCCAAGACCCGGCCTACTTATTCTAAATTCAAAAAAGATTAGGTACTAACTTACTATGCAGTTGAGGTCTGCTAAATACAGAAGACCTATCTTTACCAATTCCTCCATTATTTCGCGTCTTTCTTCCATGTGCTGAAAGGAGTATCAGGATTATATTATGAAAATCAGTGAGTTTACATAAATACCTGTTAGTCCTTCTTCATCAATATAACTAGAAGCTTCACGATTACTGCGATTCTCTTCACGAACGCGTTCCCGCTCACTAAGCTCGCTATCACTATTTAAGCTATCGTACTCTTCTGATTCTGACTTTAAAATCTTTGAGCGACGTTTCAGTCGCTTTTCAGTACTGTCATCAACTATCACATTGCTGGTCAGCTTAACAGTTGGGTTAATTCCACCTATACTCGTTGAGACGGGACGTTTGCCTTTCGACCCCGAGCTACATAATGTATTATCATCTTCACAGCGGGAATCGTACTTTAATGAGCTTCCTGTGTAGCTTAAAGCAATATTTCCGGACTGGTTTTCATGTTCTGGTAAATGAAATGTAGCGTAAGGATATATGTCTTCTGAGTATTCAGGTATGCGCTCAAGTCCAGCAACCGCTTCAGGCGGGGATTGCTGGCAAGATTTGCGTACTGTACCATAAAAGTGTTCATGACTCTGAATATCCTTTCCATCTGTAGTACTACTTTGTGGCCTTAATGAGTCCACATTTCGTGAAAACAAGCTTTGTGTATCTAAAAAAATATAAAGGGTTCAGTACTTTTAAGCATATATATGTATAAATATTTAATACAAACAGTTTTTGAAGCAGATAAAAGCTCCGATTAGGGCAAGAACTGTTCCAAATATTGACGCTATGATAACAGCTATAAGGTGTGCATCAGTAAGTACAGTTTGCTCTTCGGGCAGCGCATCCGCATCCGAGCTGCCAGTTAACCCAATCAAATTCTGAGTTTTAAAGTAAAATTCCTTGGCAGTTGAACCAGCATTATTGTTTGCCGTGACACGCAGAAGGTAAGCAGTTCCTGGCTCCAAGTCACCAATACTAAAGCGGTTCTAAAAATAAATGCGGAAAAATAAATAAATAAATAAATAAACAAAAAGTGTAACTTACATGGGTTTCAATTTTGTTTGAAACTATAATCCATTCACCGGAAGATTGATAGTGCTTGAATTCGATGCTAAAGTGAAGGATCGGGCATCCGCCGTCCTGCCAAGAGGACAAGTCCAGGATAACAGATGTCGTGTTCGAACGTATGAAACTGTGCTTCTCTGGAGCCAGAGGCTTGTTTCCTATAAGATACAGATATATCAATTTGAAATCGCAACATTATTTTATTCCGTAAATACCTTTGGTCTGGGCTGACACAATGGCACTGGCGACACTGGTGCCAATTTTATTAAAAGTGGTCATGGTAAACTGATATTTGGTGCCACATTGCAGGTTTTCAATCATATATGAAGTAATGCGCCGATCGATTTGAAACTCGTTCCACTCGGCTGATTCCCGCCTGTAGGTTAAGGTAAAGCCTCTAATCGGAGCACCTCCGATGTCATCAACTCTCCATTGAATTGACACTGAATTTTTGTGAACTGAATTCACAGATACAATAGGAGCAGAAGGTGGAACTAAAAAACAAAAAGATTATAAGCGTTAAAATTTAAATAATTAATAACTTAATTGTTTTACCTTGAACGAACAGCTGATAAACAATATGATCCGAGCCCACGGGATTTCTGACAACGCAGGAATAATTGCCTTCATGCGATCGTTGGATATTGCGAAGACTTAAAGTATTATCGTTGCTCACTTCTAGTTGGAACTGCTTTTTAGAGCGCGTATTAAGTATCTTCCACTCAGCGCTGGCTTTGGGATTTCCCACAAATATACAGGCCAGCTTAATATCTGATCTCCAAGTGACGGATAAAGTCTGGCTGAAGGATATTATGGCAGCGGGTATCGACGTGCTTGGCACTAGTTTAATTACTGGAGTACTTGGACCCTGTCCCACCCTTGTAGATGCTGTGACCCAAGCCTCATAGGTTTCTCGCAAGTTAAGGTCTTTTGCTTCGAAATGACGATTATGTGCCGGCAAGACTTCCTTCAGTATTTTCAGCTCCTGACCCTTCTCGAGGACTCGTATATAAACATTGTACTTGGTAATCAATCCGTTTGGTCGTCGTGGTGGTAGCCAGCTAATAATCACCGAAGATTCGGTGCTAACGGCAGATTTGACAAGCTCTGGTGCATCCGGCACGGCTTCTTCCGTAATACATGACACAGCCGGACTTAAGACGCCTTCGCCAGCCCGAGTAAATGCCAACACTTGAACGCTATAATTTGTAAAAGGCTGCAATCCATGGAGAACTGTGCTGAGAGCCGATGTTATTTTTGTTTCCCGGACGCTGTATTCACTTTCCAAATGTCCTGGCTCATACAGGATCTTATAGCCTTGAATAATTCCGTGACATTGTTTCTTTGGAGGCGACTGCCAGGATATTTGAATATTTTGGGCAGTCAGAGCAACGCATGACACTGACCGAGGAGGTGCAGAAGGAACGTCCTCCAAAGTGTGACCCAATGCCACATCACTTTGGGGGCCGTCGCCTTTTATATTAAATGCGGAGACTGTGATTCCATACTGAGTATACTTCTCCAATCCAGTTAAACGAAAGTCATTTAAGCCTTCCGTTATCAAGCTTCCAACCTTTGTCTGATTTTTACCATTATCTGGAGTACCTTGCTTTTGATATGAAATCGTATATCCCAATAGATCTCCATTCCATGAATCGCGAACAGGTGCTCGCCATGTTATAAGCAACTTTTTGATCAAATAAATAAAAATAGGATAATGAAATGTAGAATCATAGGAATAATGATACTGATATGATACTGGTAGGCAATACAAATGATGATGATGATTAAAAAACGAACTTTAATCTCTGAAAAATGTCTTCTCATTAAAGAATGAAATGAAAAGGATCGGCGCGTCTAATTGAGCATGCATGGTCAGGGAAGCATTCATCTGCCTGCTTCATGTATAATGAAGGAGGGCTGACAGCACTCGACAGTTGCTTGCCCGTTTACCCGAAGACTGGCACTTTTCACGAGAGAGGTAACACAGCTAACACAGGATCGAGCAGAGCTTGGACGATGAGAGCCAATTAATGACATGTAACCTTGCTATGATGTCTGTCCAGAGCCTTATTTGATAATGCTATGGCACTTGGGCTAATTAATGTAGGCTCCCTTTGTGAGACTTCCGTGGAGACAGTTAATTATACTCAAATGCAGGTAGAGCTGCATTTCAACCGAAGGTGGAATGTCATGTCTGACAATTGGTATATAAAGGAAGTTGGTTTTTGCAGTGCCTTTGGTGGAGGTGCTCCTATCGACTTTGTAATATATGGCACATAATGTTACAGACTGAATAAATCTAGAATTTCTTTATCATATATTTGCACGAATTACCACTATTAAAAAATTACCCACTTCCAATGGGTACAAGGTATTCAAACCAAGTGTTAAAATAAATGCCATCAAAAAATGTAAAAACCATAAAATAAAAGAATCGATTTAGGATATTAAATCAAACCTTACATGTGTTATTATATAAATGTATACTAATTTTTACTTTGCTAAGGAATTAAAGACCGAATAATAGTATACACTTACCTGCTGTGGCCCAAGTGGCTCGACAGTAATGTCCTGTGGCGGCGCAGAGGGTACTTCAGAATCTGTTTGCACAAATAGAATGTCGCTTGGGGCGCTAGTGCCTAGATGATTTTCCGCAAATAATCGTATATGGTAGACTTGTGCAGGACGAAGAGATCCTAGCTGTGCCGTTGTTCTATCGCCAGGAAGAAGCTTCTGGTTGTTGTGTTCATGCCAAACATCTACGTTCAAAAAGCAACATACAAATATTCTCTGAGTACATTAAGGCATTCCCCACAACTCTATTTGAATATGTTCTGATTACACAAATCAAGCTTTATAAAGGTTTTTTCGAAAAACATTTTTTAATAAATTACTGTCTATCTCTAAACATAAAACTGTTTGTGCTGAATAATCGTCTGACTAAATGACTGATTGGTGATCAACGCACAGCCCAAACCGTAAGAGTTAAGAAGTTGAATTATTACCTTATGTGTTGAGAGCCGTTTCACAATTTCCGGCGAATCCGTACTCCTCAGTGGAAATAGAAGTAAACGTCTTTACGATTTTGTTAATATCGATTTTTATCGATTGCTTCAAAACGTGAAAGTTATCGATTATCGAAACCGAACTCGTGCTTCGCGGGCGCAAGGAGAACCTTCGTTAAGAATTTAAACTCCAGCACTTAAAGGTGGTTCTGAGATCCACGCGTTCATACATACAGACATTCGGACGGACGTACTGCTTTAATTATTATTATTTTTATTTCATGATTCTTATTTTTATTAATTTGTTGTTTGTGAATAAAAACAAATTCAATATATAAGTCTTTCTAATGCGTATTTCATTCAGTTGTTCAGTCAATTGGTCAGAACAAAATCCTTTACACTATTGTCCAGCTGAAGGCCCTTGCTGCTACTCACTTATCATTTAGTTTTAACTCCATGATTAGTTAATATAAATAAATAAATAAATCATTTTTTTAATTGTACTTACCTCCGGCTTTTTTGTATTGCAATATATAATTTGATATCGGTTGAGCGTCCCGGTTATTACTCCCACCTCCGCCCAATATTATTGAATCCTGATCATTTGGAGACCAGGCCAATGTTACCGAGCGACTTCCGAGATCTCTGACATGCAAATTGACCGGAAAATTGGGAGGTTCTTGTACCTGTACATGTATAACACTTCTATCCCGGCCATAGGCGTTGCTGGCTATACAAGTATATTCCCCTCTATCTGTCAGAACCGTCTGCAGAATAGTTAGCTCAGATGATACTCCACGAGCTAGGGGCGAGTTTTTGATATGATAGCGTATATCGTAGGATGGGTCAATACGACTTGCTTTCGACCGCCAAGATATTTCTAGAGGCTGATCCCCGTTCGCTTCGCAGTGTAAAGTAATACGTTCTCCACGCCGAATTGACAGCTGTTTTTTGGCAACTGTGACCGAGGGGCCAACTGTTGAAAATATAAAATACCGAATCATTGAAAGGTTACATCATTAATCAAGGATCATTAATCAAGGACTTTATCTTACCATGAACGGTTAATTTAATTAGGGTGCTTAGGCCAGCCCCAATGCCATTGCTCGCTTGACATAGGTAGCTGCCCTCGTGCTCTCGCGCGACCTTGGATATTGTCAGCGAGCCATTTGCATGGGCCACAATAACAGACTGCGAGTTCCCATTGCTCATCGCATAACTAAGATCACGGTAATCGCCGGAGTCACCTTCATGTATACACATATAGTTGAAACTTTATCCTCTCTACAAGACTCTACTTCCATACCTATTGATTGCTTCCATTGAATCGAGGGCAGGGGAAATCCGTCGGCCTTGCACGATACCATTACTGAATTTCCTAGGATTGCGTCTTGGTCGGTGGGTTTTAAAATCCACCGGGGAGGTACTATTTTAAGATTTCGATAATTGCTTAGAATTTATTTAAAATATTTTGATTATCATGCAATATATACAAGTTGATAAAACATTCATGCAATTATCAGATAACATCAAGATATTGGCAAGTCTACTGACAAACAATACGGCGGATACTTCGTTATTTGGTCTAACATCTAGATGGAACTGAATAAATATATAAAGTATATATTTAAATATGCATTTTCAGTTTATGTATAATAAAGATTTAGTTGTGGGTCTTAGTGTTTTTTAAAGATTGGTAAGCCTGTGTACTAGAAACACGATCACATTCTCCTCTATCCGGCCGATTTTGCTTTAGTATAGTTACCAAGACTGTAAAAGATCGTTAATATAACTCACTGAATCCCCAATATTATTTGATGCATCTGCAGTTTACGATGCTTTTCTTTATCGAAGTTGTCTACTTGATTTTGCAAAATAAGTATTTGAGAACTAGCCCTGAGACAGATATTTTAGCTGGAGCGATACCTTGCGACTTTCGCTCAGTGTACATGCACTAAATAAATGTTATTGATACATGCTTATTTATACGTATATATAATCTTGTGGATCACAAGTGAGTGCAAAAAAAGCCGGGTGCATTGTGCTCTGTGCTCGATCTCCTAAATTTAGATAGTTTTGGTAATTTCGCCCACTATTATTTGAATACATATGTATTTTTGATCCTTATTCTATTTATCTTCTACATTCATATTGTTTTAGAAATCTCATTACTTTTCTCAATAATAATGAGTGAGACGGATATTGGATTAGTCCAAGAGTTCACTTCGTGAAATGAGCATTAAACTCAATGTCAATAAATGTGAAGCAAATATATATTTGGTCTGTTGGTTCGGAAACAGAAGTCCGAAGAGGAAATCACTTTTTAACCAAGTTAAAATTTGTAGATTTCCCTTGATTTCTTTATTAAATAATAAATATTTTACCCAAGTGAATTTTGTTTGACAAAGGCAATAAAGTTATGAAATATTTCTGTTCAATTAATAATACTAAAAAATGTAACCGCTAAGGAATTATCAAACTAGGTTAGCTGCTTGAGTCACCTGACTACAAGCTCGAGTTGAATTCACATCTGGGGAAAACTATATATGTATAAGACATTGCGAGCCACAACAAATTAGCCGATATTCTAGCGCAGCGAGAAACGACTTTGCAAAAGGACATAGATTGGTGCAATTCTGGACTTGGGAAACGAAGGAACTAAACAGATACTAGACTGAGCTAGGACAAACCAAAAGGTTCCTTATCCCTGATAACTGACGCTCATGGACCTCAAAAAGAATGACATACGCATCTCACCGAGCATTATACTCTCATCATATTGAATAAATCCGTTAAAAGTTTTTTTTGGAAAATTTCAACCGCAATTAATTTTTTCTAGTATACATCAGTTGAATCATTTGCTTTACTGTTTATACTCTATTTTTATATTTTCGGCAACCTGATAATAGTTCTAATTTTTCATATCCTCAAGGGAAGGTCCCCATTATAGTCTAGTCTCTCAGTTTTAAGGCTGTCTTGATTTGTCATTCATCCGACTTTTTCATATAAGCGGTATAAAAAATATATATAAAAATTGAAACAGCTATTATATAACTACAATGGATACGATAAGTCAAAAAGTAGGAAAGTCTTTGACGGGAGCGTCTTTTTATTAAAATAATTGTCAGTAAAATTATAAATATTTCATTATAAATTATATGGGAAGCTACTGAAGTTTTCAATGGTATTGCTTTTCTTTTTATTTTATTGACTATAAGTATTGAACAAGCCAAACGAAACTTATAGACAATCAAAAATCACCACACAAATTGATGAAACACAGCTGTGATCGAGTGGGAAAGAAAACGATTCCAAATAAGAATATGAAACGATCGTAGATTAAGTTCTAAGCTCAGTATTTTTTTTTGGCACCCAGCAGATCAATTTTTGCGTTGTTCAAAAGGTCGATTTCTGTTTGAAGACCAATTGAATACCATTAAAAATTCGAATTACCAGATTGAACCCTTATACCTAGGTAACTAATCCTCCTGGTGCATTGTCTACAATATTTACTGTGAAGATCCATTTTTGCGTTGATATAAAATTACAAAATGACGATCGACCATTCAAGGGTCGATACATGACATATTTCTGTTTGAAGACCAATTGAATACTAAGTATTAAAAATTCGAATTACCAGATTGAACCCTTATAGCTATGTGACTTATCCTCCTGGTGCATTGTCTACGATATTTACTGTGAAATTTTGTTTTCTTGTGCAAAGTACATGTCAATATTATAGAATTGGTGGGTTTTATTAATGTTTCTAGAAAACAATAGTTACACTTGATTTACCCGAAACCGAAAGAACGGCAGTGTACTCAACAGTGCCAGCGTGGTTTGTCACACTACAAGTGTAGTTACCATTGTGCCATGAGGAGACGTTGTGTATGGACAATATGCTGGAAAATGGGGTATATTGATTGATTGTTAACGACGGATCCGGAGGTAAAAACTCTTCGCCTTGTCTTGTCGTCATAGTCAATTGCTTGTTGACACTGGCACTGCTCATTAGAATATCGGAATTACTCTGAATTGGCACATTGTTTCTGTGCCACGTTATATTGAAAGGTTGATCTCCTTGGCTGCTGGAGCACATTATCTGTGTCCGCATACCTTCTGTGATTTCGTCTTCAAACGCAAAAGGAGATATACGCGGTGGAACTAAACAAATAAATATTCAAAAAAAAAAAAATAGTGGTTTAAAATCATTTTATCTTATTTTATACGTTGTTCACAGATCTTAAGGATACTTGTGTGTCTTGCATATATCTCAGAAAGCGAAAGTTTTGTTTACAAATCGAATTAATCGACGTACGCAGCTGAAAGCAGAATATAATGGACTTGAATACGATTCCACTCAATCGATTTGATGTACATGCGGTTAAGTAAATAATCATTTTTATTATAAAAGAAAAAGTAGAGTAAACTGAATAAAAATTCGTTTAATTGATAATTAATTTAAATTGTCATGCAATTTAAAAAAAAAAACTGATTGTTTCAAAAGCTCATATATTATTATTTTAATATTGAATAGATATATACATAATAAAGAAAACGGGCTTCACAGACGGATCGTAATCTCCGATCTCAGTATTATAACTAACTAAAAAGAGTCTTTTTGGCGTGATAATGAGCGTGAGTTGTTAAAATAAAAAAAGCTTTCTTTAATTTAGTGTGATAAAATATGTGCACACTTTGTCTTTCGTAGACATAGTAGTAATGTCTGTACCTTTAATGCATGCGGACAGAACTAATCAGATACAAATGTATTACTATATAAGACCTCCAACTTCGAGGTACTTAAGTGCGAGAAGAGATTTTAAGACTAATCGAAATGGGGTCAATATTTTAGATAACAGGACCCACACACGAAGCTGGCAAGATCGATTAGGGTAACATTTATTGGGCTTATGACTTCGACCACATTTCTAACAGCAGATAATTAATTTTAATTAAAAACTGTCAATAATCAATCATAAGTGTATCGTTCTAATATTTATAAAGAGCATAAATGAACATCGAAAGTAAAAAAGAATTAATTATATTTCAATAACTACTGACAAACTACTTCATGCATATATGTACATCATCACTTAATATACTCTATTATCAATATGTGCACAAGCTAATGAACAATGCGCTTATCACAAACTAATGAACAATGCGCTTTTAAGTGCAGAAAGTCGAATATCGTTTGTGTGCTTAAATAACATAATAAGACAATAATTTATCTACGCACTATGCTATGTGATAGTCGTAAGTAATATTATTAGCGCATTACTCATGACAAATTTAAGAATTGACGTGCATATATGTATGTATATAAACGGGCTATTATAATCATTAAATGATTACTTTTTTTAACTACAGTGCTGGTAACAAATATAAAAAACGAAAACGAAAAGAACAACAATGCTATTACAAGTACCATTAACTTTAAGCTGTGCAGAGTGCGTTACAGTGGCGGCATCATTTTGAACGCGGCACGTGTACGTGCCACTTTGGTCCCTCGTCACACTTGTGATGCTGAGGGCGCTGGTAAAATCATCATTTTGGCGAATTGTCACCTGGCCGCTACTT
Organism: Drosophila lacicola; assembly: GCA_035045355.1. Taxonomy (NCBI): domain Eukaryota; kingdom Metazoa; phylum Arthropoda; class Insecta; order Diptera; family Drosophilidae; genus Drosophila; species Drosophila lacicola. Next base: position 10,562 of record JAWNPB010000136.1, on the reverse strand, counting down.
TCACCACTACTACGACCATTGTCATTCGGGGCAATCGCCGACGCCGACGCCGACGCCGAGGGTAAAATGGAAGATGAGGAGAAGTGCGACAATGATCCGGAGCCGGAACCCAATACAGCAACGCCACCGGTACCCTTAAGCCCACCGCTGACACTATCGGCTGCCGCGGCTGCCGATGGCAGAGCTATTCCATCCTTTAGCCAGGTAAATGAAAGCGGCAGGTCCCCGGTGCCAATAACGCACTGAATGCTTGTGCGGTCACCGACGTTCAGATCGCGTGCGAATGAGAATGGCGTAATCTTGGGTGGAACTGGATGTTTAATTTCAGTAAAAATATTTTAGTTAAGAATTGAGCAAACGTTTCATTCAGAATTTAATTACGAAGGTATTTTTAAAAACAAACAAAAGAAACAACAGCTTTTTGTTGACGATGATCTGTATTAAAGCGAGTTTCTAAGAATATCCCGGAAATCGATTACTAACAAGTACTTGATTTTTCAAATATCTATCTTATTTTTTTTATTTTTTAAGCATGTTTTTGTATGCTATATTCATATTAAAGGTGGTATGTTCCTTAGATTATCCCAAACAAACTATCGCCCCTCTCGGTTCTTCTCTTTACTGCGCCTATATAGATTATAGCCGAGAAGCTTTCGTAGGCCCGCAGAGTTCCCCGATTTTCATTCAAACTATTTGGGCATTAACAAAAAAACGTGACTTCAGATTAAATATAATAAGTTTTATAGCGTTATTGCGTGCTGCATATGAGACAATTTTATGACCATAAGTCGTGGTAAGGACGCTACCAAATACTTTGTTATGCTTTTGTTTTTAAAAAGCAATATTATTCAGTTGGAAAAAAATCAATAACTATGATCGGACAGCCTTCTGGCTGCAAATCACCCCAACTGAACACTAAGCGATACCAAAGCCATAAAGCCGATGAATACTAGCGAAAACTTCTCACCAAGGATCTCAAAGTGGGAAAAACAGATGAAAGACGAAATGTGGAAGCCTACATTATTAACGCCGATAGAGTAGTGATAAATCGTCCAAAAGTTTGGGACATTAATTATTTTCCTTTTAGTTTAACTTAATTCAATGCTGTTGCAATTAGAAACAAGTAACGACAAAAGAAAAACTTGAATTAATCTTCCTCGTACTTCAATTAAGTAAAACTGATTTCACTCTATTTTATAGACCAGGTCTATGTGATTTAAGTATAGATACAGTTGGTAAACCCTCCGAGAAGACTTTCATACCATATTTCGGCATGCGTTTTAAGAATCATAATGTGAGATTTTGACTAATCGTAGCCAAAAATCCAATACTTTTTATAATATGAAGCTTAATTACTCTAGTCATCAGTCAAATTGCGGTAAGTCACCAAACAATTTAGTTTGTTGCATTGGGGCTATATTTTTTGTTTAATTATGTCATTTTTTGATTTGTTTACAGATTTATTAGAAGAAATTAAAATGAGTTCTATTTGAACTAAGGAAAAGAGATTAGCAGAAAGTATAAAAATAATAGTAGGTCTTTCAACTGAAAGTTTAGTTTTGTCCCAAATTCGCACCAGCGGTAATGTAGACAGCGGTATATTTGTTAGAGAAAAGTTCAATAAGGTTTTTCATTTTTTGGTGTCTCAAGACAGTCTTTCTGAATATATTTCATTTAAGCAACTCTCAACTTGGTTTCGTACAAATAATTATATTCTTTAAAATACGTTTTCGTCTCGGTTATATAATTCATATTCCTCTAGGGAAAATGCAAAATAGGAAAAGATTTTATTGGCGGAAGTTTTAAATTGTTTCCGATTTGCTTCAAACTTATTTTCAAAGCCCTGTACAAGAACTTGATGTATACGTGTTTCAGTGATTTTGGAAATTTCACCCGCAACTGTGGAAATTTGTCGGAAAAATTTCAAAGATCTTTATGAGAATTTATTTGAAAAGTTTTTCACGAAATTCACCGCTTTTCGGTGGAAAATACGAGACTAATATTTATTTTATGAAAATTAACTTTTGCGAAGGCCTTTATTATTATAAATTATATTTCTTTTGTCACTATTATTTAATAGTATAATATGTTATATATTAACTCAGCTTGAAAATTATTTTATATACTTTTTTTCCGAAACAAATAATGTCTTTGATTGCGCAACATTGCTTGTGCAAATTTAACTTTGTAAGTTGTTAATAATTTTTTTTTTTAATTTTTAACATTCAGAAAGACTATCGATAAAAAACACCAGCAGAGAGTACTTAATCTCAGCTCAAAACACCAAATTGACGCTAAACCGCGGGAATAGCTCACTTCTTTTAAACTGGTCGTACACAAATTTTAGACAGTCAAAGAGTTTTTGAGCTCTTACAGCACACAACTGTGGCGATATAAACCCTGAAAAAATACCGCGCATGCCAAAGCAAGTGCAAGTGCAAATGTGGGGAATACCTTATGCGAATGCGAGTTTAATTAAAAGTGCAATGTAAAAGTTCGAGCGGTGCAGTTATTATGGAATATTAAAAATCGATATGGTTACAAAACTATTTTCAGATATAAGTACACTTGCACCATACAATACGACAATCAAAATCCAGTTGAATTATTATGTGCTTAAAATAACATCCTTATATTATTTATTCTATATTTATAATCTAAACGTTTCAATTTTCAGAGACTGGCAATTAACAGAGAATAATTATCATACCTATTTATAAGTAGAATTACGATGCTTATAAACTACTTAAATATATGCTTTTTTATTCATAAATAGTACACACAAATCGCGAATAAAATATAGATAAGTCAAGGCCTAGCCATCGGCTAGGCTCAAGGCTCTAGCTTAAAAATGAATTTCTTTCCATATTGTGGAAAATGAGAGGCGCAATCCAATGTCTTAATTTGTGTTTACTTTACAAGAGCCTACATACCAAATTTGGCGTATCTAGCTCTTTTGGTTTGAAAGCTATACTTAAAAGGCCAATACTCAAAATAGATTTTTATACCCTGCAAATACATACATACAAACATACTAACTTACATACATACATACATACGTACATACATACATACATACATACATACATACATACATACATACTTACTTACTTACATACATACATACTTACTTACTTACATATATACATACATACATGCATACATACATACATGCATACATACATACATACATACATACATACATACATACTTACTTACATATATACATACATACAGACATACATACATACATACATACATACATACATACATACATACATATATACATGCATACATACATACATACATACTTACTTACATATATATATACATACATACATACATACATACATACATACATACATACATACATACGTACATACATACTTACTTACTTACATACATACATACATACATAAATACATACATACATACATACATACATACTTACTTACTTACATATATGTATATATACATACATACATACATACATACATACATACATACATACATACATACATACATACATACATACATACATACATACATACATACATACAAACATACATACATACATACAAACATACATACATACATACAAACATACAAAAAAAAAGCAACAAAACACAACAAAAAAACAACGCTACTAGCTAGGCCTAAAAACTGCAGAGCCTACATGAATTCTTGAGAATCGAGGAGTAGAGCACTTGGTAGATATTCGTTTTATTTAAATTTGCAGACAAATAAGCTTGGTCTGCGTTTGGTATTAGAAAACAAACATGCATGCATACATAAATGCATACATACATGCATGCATACACTAGCACACACTCATACATACATACACATAAGCACACACACACATAAATTGGTCAAATCTCATCTGATTTTCACGAGTTTTGTCTCTTTGATCATGGTTTGGCCTCTTGATAAATTTGGCATCCAAATCTGGCAACATTATTCTTGTAGATATATGTATAAAAAAGTTAAGCCTTACAATTAAATATCCGTGATATATTTATATTATAAGCATTACAATTAAACTTATGTATACTGATTGCCAGCCGCTGATATGCATGTAAAATATATTTATTTTATGATCCTTAACTTAGCAGGTCAATTTCGACTATATAAAATAATATTTATGTTTTTTTTTCAAAACGCATTCGAAAAAATGTATAATTTTCAGAAAAGTCCTTTACGATAGCATCCATATTAAAAAGAAAAAGGGCAAGAGAGAAACGTGCTGCGTACATTAAAATGCATAACTTTTCTATGCACGTGCATATTCATTGTTTGTATTGACTTTCCTGCAATAAATCAACATTATATGCATGCATTTGTGAGGAAATATAATTAAGAATATTTCGCTCGTTTTCATATTTATATAAATAAATTTATAACCGATCAACATGTGAGAAAGAAAAGATTTTTTAGTCAACCGACTCCATTTTGGAATACTTACATACTTAGCTACACATTTTAATATTATTATCATTCTTATTATTATTATAAATTGTGTAATTGTTTTTAATTTTCAATTAATAGCTCCTTAAATTTAAAAAGAAATTCATAGGAATAATTTGCAAGTTTTATTCTGCCCTAACTCATATATTGGAATATGAATAGAGTTTAAATTATTGACGCAGTATATATATTGGAAATATTCGAAAGGAAAGTCCACTCCAAAATGATAAAGTTATTCAAATAAATAAATGTAGTATATAAATACATACCCAATACTTTGACCTCAACTGAACGCTGCGAAGTGTAGTTGTGTTTATTCCGGGCAATGCAGGTGTACGTGCCCTGATCGGCAGCTCGTTGCACGTTGTCGATGACGAGGGTTCCATTTTGGACCCGCTGTCACATGTTGATTGGCAATCGAATGCCATCTGGATAAAACTAAAACCATCTAAGGGATTCTTGAGCCACAATTTTTGAAAAACCATTCATACCCTTTTCAATGAAAACACTTTCAATAGGGTAACCAGCAATTGGGCATTTTAAAGCAAACATTTTTCCAGCGACAGCAGATATCTTTGGCATATGTCGTATATAGGGCATGCCTAAAAATAGGACAATATTCTCCGATTTGTTAAAATATACAGATAAGCAGATATAGATATAGGTAAGCATAAACATAAGTATATAACGTAATTGGTAAAAGTATAATATATAAAATTTCAATATGCTGATCTTTTTTTTTAATACACTTACCATATATATTAAGTCTGGCAGAGTGTGAGACCTCACCAGCGCGGGAAATAGCTTTACATTCGTAATCTCCTCCGTCCTCCGATTTAACAGCTGATATATTGACATGACTTATAACATCACCAAATGTGGTCACGTATTGACCAATCATAAGGCGGTCATTCTGCAAATAATTCAATAATTAATAATAATCATAATAATTTAACGGAAACTGTGATAGGTTCGGTGCTTTGTCCAGCAAGTGTGTACATATGTAATCCGTATATACTAAACTACAACCTACATGAATTTTGCTCTAATATTTCTGAGTTATAGTTGAGAAACTTTATTTAACAGATAAGAGTGCCATAGTCACATGAAAGGGAGGGTTAGGCTGAGACTATGGGAAGTTTCCCCTTAAAATGCGACAGTGTTATTATATAATCCAATCTTTAATATATTTTGCGGACAAAAAAAAACCCAAATGTATACCAAATAGCATGGCTATAACTTTTTTATTTTGTGGAAAACGGAGCAGAGTTTATTCTAGCCTTGCCGTGGCAAGTTTTGCGCTTAAATTTTAGATATAACTTTTGACCCAGCTCCCGCCTGTGGAAAATATAACTCTACTTTTGTTTCAAAATATGATTAAAGTCATCTTATAATGAACCAAAAGTTGGAATCGTCTGTTTTCGCCCATATCAGTCTTATGGTGAGAATCTTGAAACTTTCGTTCAAAATCGTTGAAACAGGTATTTATTAAGTTCTTATGTAGGGCCTTCAAAATATGTTTTAAGTCGACCAGAGTTTAAAGCTTGACATAAACGTTTTTAACTCGCATTTACCATCGATCGTCTTAAATTAATTTTCTTAAAAATCTTTCCGAATGAGCTTAGATCCGAAACTTTGCCCATCCTCCGGAAAAATGTAAAACATGTATAAAATGAATTTTCACAAAGATCTTTGAAAATGATTTTGAAGCTGATCGACTAGTAAACAAAAAACTTTCACAAAGCAAATTTAACACAATTGTGGTTGAATTATCCAAAATTGCTGAGACATATTCACTATGTAGGGCTTTGAAAATAAGTTTTCATCTTAAAAGCTATCATCGATTCAAATATATATTTAGTCAGTCAGTCTGTCTGGATAGACTTAATTATATGAACATTGAAACGAGCGCCTTTAATGTTGGTCTATATATTTATATACATATATTGACATTAAAGCACTTACATTAGGTAGGGAAAAGCCATCCAAGTTCCAAACAATTTTGGGTGTGGGGTTTCCACTTGCGCTGCATTTAAGTGAAACGGAAGGTCCAGGCTGCATAGTTTGCTCAATAAACTTGTAAAGCAATTGAGGTGCTACTTCTGCAAAAGACAAAACGCAATTAAGATTGAAATAAATTTAAAAAAAAAAATCAGATATTTTCAGCACGCCAAAAACTACGTTTGTAGACATATAAATTATTGTTCTGGGAAAAAGTTTTCCAAACCAAAAATTATTTTTCGCTTGATTGTTCCTTTAGACTTATACAATATAGTAGCCCGCTATTATAATACAATTGTAACAATTTGTCTTACGGATTTGCAGATATGTTAGAATAGTGAAATCAGAATATTTTCTCATACAAATAGTACTCATTTTTCTACCAATTAGTCCTATAATAAGTAGCTTACTGTTGATAAGATTTTCCACCTACTTTTCGACCGATCGTTCCTATGGCAGCCATATGTACTGCCTGCAACAACAACAAGTTTCAACATGATTTCCTTAAAACTGAGAGACTAGTTTGCATAAAAACAAATGTTGGAAGGTAACCAGAAAGTGAAATTCTAGCTATATGTAATAGATACCAATGTCTACCTACCAAATTTAGTGTAGCTAGCTCTAATATTATTTTAGTTTTTTTTTTTCGATATTTTGGAAATGAGCCGAAATATCATATATCGTAATGAAAAATATATATTATTAATTTGAAGACTCTAACCTTTGAAATAAATCAAATAAATAAATAAGTAGGGATATGAACAGGTTTTGCTGTCTTTCTGGTCGGGTATGAACCTACTTATATATTTTACGGCGCTCAATCTATGGAAAATACATTTACCAAAACGTTTATCTTTTTACTGTTGCATAATTTTAAAATTGACGGGCCTTTAAGTTCCTATTTAAATGCATGAAGCCCAAAATGAGAAATATGTTCTTTATATTTTTCGTAAAATTGTGGGTGTAGCTTTGTGTAGATATAAGAAACTAAATTCTAAATTTTGGACGTTACTTTAACTCTGTATGGGATTCAATATGCTTCATTTTACCAATGTCAATAAAAAATAAATATCTGCATTACATCCTCTCTACTTAGTTTCAAAGAAGAAAGTGTATAACAAATGCAAAGGTTGATTTGTTTTAAATGCGTACCTCCCAATCTTAATTCGGCAGAACATTGACTTGATTCCAAATCGTTTTTTATCATACATTGATACATTCCCTTGTCTTCCTTGACGACGGACGTAATGCGCATGTGTTCCTTTGATAAAAGGCGTACACGAGCCCCGGACCGCAGAGGTTTTCCGTCCTTAAACCATAAAACTTGTTGTTTTGGAAATCCAGAAGTGCTGCAAATCTGTAAATTTCCAGCAAGTTATTTATTTTGAACAAGGATTTGGAATATAACTAGGTCACTTTACTCACTAAATCAGCAGTATGTCCCAGGTTCACGGTCTGTATGCGGGGCTGTACACTTGCGCCCAAAGGCGATGAAACCGACAGTTTCACCTCCAAAGTCTCGCTGCCCTCCGAGTTGGTGACGGTGCAATAGAATAACCCATCGTCCGTTTTTGTAACGGCGGATAATATTAGAGTGCCATCTTTGATTTTTGCCCGTCCCGTTGCGAGCATGTGTTGCATGGACTCCTCATTGCTTGAACGTGTAGTATGCCACCTTCAAGAAATAAAGTATAACAGATAATACCTTAATTTGTAGATATGTTTGTACTGTTGTAAGAACTGGCAAGCTGAAATTTTCCATGTAGTTACTTTATGAATGGGAATGTACACTGAGACGGAGTTTTGTTAAATTCCACCCGCGTGTGGGGAAAAATCGGGAAAAACTTTCGCTTTACCAATCAATCGGCCTCAAGCTCGTTTTCGTCTTGTATATCATACTTTTTTTTGAAAATCCATTCCTCTTTGGTGGGAACGGAAATCAAAGATTTGGTGTGTGAAGTTTCAAATTTATTTTCAATAATCTTTATGAAAAATCATTAAAGCCGTGTTTTACATATTTCGCAGAATCCCAGATTCCTCAGTGGCAAATTCGATTCAATTATTTTTTAGGCGAAGTTGTAAGTTTGTCGATTTGCTTCAAACTTTTTTCAAAGGTCTACATGAGGACTAATGAATACGTGTTTCATTAATTGAAACGGAGAATCTCTAAAAAATATGTTGTTTTACTTATTCAATATGAAAGCTTATACTTCTCCTTTAGGCAAAAAGGAATCCAGAACCAAGCCAATGGTATTTATTTTTGTTTGCAGAAATAATATAGGAGTGTAGGTACATACATTCAAATGTATGTATGTATGAACAAATGTTAGATTCTGTTCTTTTAAAGTTTAATACAAAATGTGGCTTATGCTTTCTTTCCAATTTATGCTTCTTAAGGTAGTTACCGATTAGATAACCAGCAGCTGTATAAGCAAATGCAGGAACCAGCATACATATATAAATACATATGTACATTGTAGATTCATGCATGCAGAATTGCATTCCTACATAAAAATGCATGTACATATATTTGACCGCTTGTCACTCTTATACAAGTGTATGTTGCACATATGTATGTGTATGTAAAATAATAATTAAAGTACTATGTATGTATGTGCTCCATCAAATACATACGAACGGAAAATCTCACCACTCTAATGGGTGCGTATGCTTGTATGTACACATGTATATACATACATAGATTTGGTCATGAACGCAAAGTATAGACTCGTTATACAGCACTTTTTGGCATGTCACATTCATACATACAAACATACACACACACAGGATTTTTATGCTTGTCCCCTACATGGTTGCTACATATGTATACATACATGCATACATGCAAACGTACTTTTACATGCATCTGAAAGTCTCTATGTTCTCGTATGTACATTCATATGTATGTGTGTGTGTATATGCAAACTCAGTCACACACCACAAAGTCACAGGCCAAAGAAAAACATCATGCAGAAAAACTCAAGAGGAGAACATCGCAAATAAAACAAAGCAAACCCTTGCGTCGTTGACGACTCGTCGGCTAAACGCTTGGATTGTGTATGCATGCATGTATGTATATGTACGTGCATGTATGTGTACATGCTAACGTATGTACAACATACATGCATACGTGCATGTAGACACATATACATACATGCATGCATGCAAATTTAGAGGCGAACTCCATCATTTAAGTGAAGTTGTCGGAACGACAGACCCACCCCCTATCGGACTTTGAGAGGCTGCCTGAGCCTGAGCCTGACCCAGACCACAATAACTGCAGGAGGCAAGTATTGAAATAAATTTAGTTGATATTCTTAAGTGCATTGACATGAAGTATTTAATTGCAGGCTAAGATAGGACAGTCTGTGCAAAACACGTCTCATTAACTTATTTGCATTTTAATGAGTACCTGTAACAAAAACTTCAAAGAAGGTAGACCTCGCCTTTAAAAATTTAAAAGCATTAAATGCCCAAAACAATGAATCGCTTTCTTACATTTTATAAAATTTATTTTAAAGAAAATTAGTTTTATGTACAGACATAATTATATTTATTTAAATTAGTTTATTTTTCTATTCAGAGTATTTAAAATTTGAAACTGAAGTTAGAATTAAATCATATTTTGCAAAACGTGTATCAAACAAATTTATAAAAAAACTACAATTCAGGTAAAAAAAAACCAACGCTAGTGTTATCTATGCACTACAACGCAAATATTCCTAACATAAAAAAAAAGAATGATTTTCCCCCAAATCAATTTCTTGAATAAAATAGCATTAAGAAATCCTCAATTCTCAAACCCGGCTTGCTGCCTTCCCAATGAAAATGGCTAAAAAGGGTATGATAATTTTTTGCAAATGTATGTAACAGGCAGAGGGAGACAGCCACGATAGCAAGTGGAGCAGGCGGTTGATGGTTCGAGTCCAATTGAGAGAGCTTTCTTGATGTTTTAATTAAATTTTATTGCAGCTAAAGCAAATGAGTTTGTAGCATAAGCTGCATTTGGTATTGGTAGAAGGGGGTTTAGGGTATTCCCCTGTCGAACACCCGTTTAATTAATTTAATTTGTTATTATAAAAGAGTAAGAGAGA
>JAWNPB010000135.1:0-23452 GCA_035045355.1 Drosophila lacicola | reverse complement strand
TTCTTATAAGGCTAATACGGCGATTTTCTAAAATTTTAAAAGCATTCTTTGCGAACTGTTTTTAGCCACTCCCACATAATAGTACAAGCCCTTTAAGAGGAATTTGTGTTGAGTCCAAAATGGAAAAAAAATATTCATATTTCCGGCAAAGCATTTAGAAAGCAACTTCCGATTTTGTAGCCATTGAAGATGGATAAAAGACGGTATTTATATATATTTGTTCTTGGTTTAAATCATCGATAACCCATATATCCATTTGATCGATAATAATCGATATCGCTGTTCTAAGGATGTTTTAGAACTTATAGGAGCTGGACACAATAAATTGGGTATGTCGACTTTCCCTATCAACACACAAGTCATGCTTATGTTATTTCATTTCTTTTCAGAAAGCATTTCCCATCGTGTGGAGCTAATGGAAGAAGCATCACAGCTGCTGGAAAATTGAATAATCATTCGCGGATACGTTATGGCAAAAGTGAGTTCTATGGAAAAAGTGGAAGAGAAAAGGGTACAGAAAATAAAGTAACATTTCCTCCCATGGGGAAGATCCAGTGTTTGATAACTCTTGAGCCTTCTTGTAGCGGCGCTGTTGCCGAGCAGATTGACTGCGAGGGTATTGGTGGGCCTATAGAACCGATCCTAACACTAATTGTTTAATCTGGTTATTCTCAGGCATATGTACTTAAGGCAGACAGAGTTGCTCTTTGGTTGGTATTTAAAATAAAAGAGCATAATTAAATTGTTTTTAAAGCTTCTGATATTTGTTAAAAGGTATTCATTTTAATATTAAAGAAAGAAATAGTTGAACGATATTGGAGCTGATGCTTTTGCCACGCCTATTAAAGGAAGGAAAATCCCGAAAATATACAAATCTATCTGAGCGACTGTTTATTGAACAAAATTAAATGTGTAACAAAATGGCATAATTTTTTTATTATTGAAATACTAGTTTTTAAATTGCGACTGCAACGTTCTTTCTTCAGCCGTAATACTTATAAAACACATTTTTTTCTGAAATTATTTTATAAATGAAACGTCTTGAAAGGTCGCCGTTGCCTTATTGAACATTTGTGTGGCTTTAGTTACATGTCGCCAATTTTTTAAAATTATAGGTATTCAACACTTATATCATTTTTATCAATGTCTACTTTAAAACAAGATTTAGTGTTCCAATTTAATTTTGTTTATTTTTTTAAAGTTAGAACTGACAGTCGATGTCGATAAGTATTTTAGAGTTAATCAGGAATTTTTAAGCACAAATTCCAATAAATCAAAAGCATATTATCGGTTATCGAAACCATAATATATTGAAGTTTAATAAAACAAATTTTCAATAGTAGGCGTGCCATTGTTAGTTGAAAGCTTGTGACATCTGAAGTCATCAGTCGAGTTCTACAGTACAGTTGAGGAGCTTCAATTTGAGCAAATTTGTTTAATTTTGTGTATTTTCGGCTTTAAATATGGAGTCAACAATAATTTTGGATGATTTGGAAATCGTACCCCCAACTAAGACTAAAAATAATGCGAGTGGCAAGCGTAATGCAGATGCATCCAATATTGAAGCCGGCTGCCCTGCACCTGCATCAAAAAAACCACGAATTCGCAATCGTGAAGGTAATTCACAGCGTTGGGAGAAGGATAATGTAAGTATATAGTTTCGCTTCCTTAAATATACCTATAATAAATTAGGAGGATGTTCAAAAACTTAGTGTATAGTCTGTTCAGAAAAAATAGTAATAAGTTATTGTTTATTTTAAATCGTTATTTGATATTGTATTTCCGAAGCAATCAATGCGAACATACATAACCATATCATCTAGTATCCGCTACTGAGAGGGCAGATTTGTTTTGACTATTTCGACTGGCTTTTGTCCATTCAATGGGATAGCTGCCGCAAATAAGAGTCGGCAAATGCTACTCCTTTTCCAAATTCCTCCATTAACCTTATACGACTTTGCATTGCAATCTATAACAAGAAAAAAGAAACATGTAGAAACGTTGCAGTCGAATGTGCTAGATTACAAAATTCTCTGTACCCCTCAGCCAATATATATTGGTTTTTGGCACCACGCTCTGATGTCAAATCATAAAATTAGCTCAATTTGAATTCCTTAATGCTTCTGCAGGTACACTTATGCAACTTACGCATTGGGAATGGGAATGGAATAACTTCTGTTTGTTATCAGAGCTTCATGGAATTTAAAAAACACAATGATCTTTATTATATGCCTTAAGCCCCAAGATTATTGATTTTCACCGCTATTTTGGCAATGGTATTATATTTCAAATCTCGTTTTTTGTAGTTCTCGAGATCGAAGCGATCATATAGACGGACAGACAGACGGACACTGGCTAGATCGACTCTCCAATTGCTGCTGACCAGAAGTATATACTTTATGGGGTCGGAAATCCTTCGTTCTGTCTGTTACATAAATTTGCACAAAACAAATATATTCTCTTAACCCATTTTGCATTTTTGTATGGGTTCAATATATATGTATATAGAGCTTTAGAATATATTTAGCTAATGATATGCTAAGATAAAAAGTTTAATTTTGCTATTGTAAATCTACAGGCTGTTGCTATGCAGCGATCAAAGGAACATATAATGATGGATGAAGTTAATTATACTGATAACAACCAACCTCTACCGGAGACTGAAAGTGAACCTCCGCCAAAATCGTTCCGAGGTCGCGTGGCTGGAAACGTCGGCGGTCAAGGCGGGAAACGTGGCAAATACCGTGGATCGCGTGGCGGCGGTGGCAATGGCGGAAGTGGTAATGGTGGAGGCTTTAATGGTAATGGTGGTGGTGGTGGTGGTGGTTGTGGCGGGGGCGGGGGCGGGTGCGGTGGTTCGGTAGCGGTGGTCGTTATTCTATCGGCGGTAATGGCCACAACAATCACTCTCAACGGAGCGATGAGTATTTCATAGCACAACGGCTGCGTAGCCTTAATGGCCCAACTATTGACCTTGCTCCAATTGATGTCAACGAGGAGGAGATAAAATGTACGGGACGCAATCGCCTGTATGTTGGCAATTTAACTAATGATCTACAAAGGGAGGACGGCTTGCGTGAACTGTTCAAGCCGTTCGGTGAACTGGACGATATATTCTTGGGTCCAGATAAAAAATTTGCATTCGCTAAGGTCGATTATCATGTGAATGCCGAAAAAGCCAAACGTGCCTTGGATGGCGCCCTGGTCAATGGCCGACAGCTGCGCGTCCGTTTCGCTCCCAGCGCTACAGCTTTGCGTGTTACCAATCTGACACCCTTCGTGTCGAACGAATTGCTCCATAAGGCTTTCGAGGTATTCGGACCTATCGAGCGGGCAACCATTGTTGTTGACGATCGTGGCAATCATATGGGTGAGGTTGTTGTTGAGTTTGTCAAGAGATCATCTGCCCACATCTGCTTGCGTATGTGCCATGATTGATGCTTCTTCCTAACTGCTTCGTTGCGTCCATGCGTGGTAGAGCCCAAGGAGCTGACAGAAGAGGGTTTGCCCGAAAAGGCTCTCAACAAGAATAGCCAGTTCAACAACGCTCGCAGCATTGGCCCACGCTTCGCCGATCCCGATTCACCTGATCACGAATATGGTACGAGATGGAAGGAGCTGTATGCTCTATACAGCGCCAAGAGATTTGCTCTCAAACGTGAAATGAAGATGGAAGAAGAAAAGCTTGAAGCTCAGCTGGAGTTTATTTGCTGTGAGCGGGAGACTCAGCTTTTACGCCAAGGTTATTGTTTTTACATTTATACAAATCTATTTCTTGTTTTACGCCATATTCTCTTAGAGAAAGTGGAGGATATCTTTTTGGCAAGTATCAATATTTTTCATATATCTTCATATAGGTATATGCCTTTCGCATATATGTGAGAATAGTGAAACTAGTAAATGCGGATTAAAATATGTTGGGAAACACAATTTTTTACCATACAACAACCTACTTTTCGACCGATTATATATAGTGGTCTGATGTTGATAAGGTTTTGTTTATATATGAAGAGCATTGTGAAACTAATACATCCCTAATTTGGTACAGTTCTTAATAAACAAAAGGTTTTCCATACAAAAACCTACTTTTCAACCGATTTTTCCAAATGCAGTTTCATAATAGAATGGTCCGATGTTGTAAGAATTTCGCATGTATGTAGGGAGCATAGTGAAACTAATAAATGCCGAGTTTGGTAAAGATTTCTTAAAAAAAAATAAAAGAGTTGTTCATTGAAGTACTTATTTTTCGACTGATCGTTCCTATGGCAGTTATGTATATGATATAGTAGTCCGATTCGGCCGGTTCCGACATATTTTCGGTCCGAACAGTTTCAGGACGACAGTTAGATGGCATTTAATGACCAAATTAAAATACCCTTTACAAATTGACTAAAGATGATAATTTGTAGCACTTTTTGCAACGAATCGAACATTTAAGTGTAAAAATTCTTATTATAGAGGCTCTAATATATTGAGTTCTAATTTTGTAAACATAAAAAAAAATATAACAAAACCTAACGATAGTTCACATGGTTTCGTTGATATGCATATATTTATTCTAGAACTAAGAAAGCGCGAAGCTCGATAATGAACGCCTGAGATTGGAATGGGAAATGCGCCAGAAGCAGTCGATGGATATGAGTCTGATCGAAGATGACGGTTTGCTACGTCGTCAGAGCGGAACGCAGAGCCTCTTCATGCGTCCCGAGGGGCCATTAAGACGTCGCCAACAGGGATAAGTCTTTGTATATGCCGGAGCAGCCAAATGGATTCGTCGGTGGTTGCGAGCTTGGATCAAGAAATCAGAGCTTCGACAACTCACCGTTTGTGGTCTTTGGAGGTATTTTACGACACATTTTTCAATCGAAGCCATTTTCTAACACGACATTTTACTTCTTATAGATGCAAACAACACAGATAATAATACTGAATCTGGAGCAAATAATCAGGTATTTACAGGGTTCTACAGACTATTCTAACAGATGGTAAAATGTATATAAGAATCAAAATATTTAGGTTAACAATTACAAATAATAAATAATTTTCAATTCTATAAAAAAATGCTGATATTAAGCTAGTAAGAAAGAAATATACGAGCGGTGGTTAACTTATTTTTCAACTAAATGAAATACATTTATCAAATACATTAGTTTTATAATAAATGTACTGATACGACAGACATTGTCTGTGTGTTAAGTACAAAAATACAGCGAAAAACTTCAAGAAAGTAAAGCTGTTTCTTCCTTTAAAGGTATAATATGAATCAGATTCAATAATGGTATTAAAATTAATAGATTCCATGCCATTTAATATAGGCTTAGGATAATTCACACCAAAATTTTGTTGAATTGCGTTGTTCACTGCAACTGGGTTACACGTCGCAAAATAATGTAATGTTTAGCCTATTTTAAAATATCATTTTTAATTACATTATAATTTCTAAAATTAAATAGTGATTTTTTAAGTAATCGCAACAAACTAGCAAACTTTCAACTGGGTGTTTACAGCCGACGTGGGTTTAATTGAAATTTCTGATCAGTTAAATCGATAACACAGTAGCACTGAACACCCCTTATTTAAATGTTTATATATTAAAGTGGGTCTTACAAATTTCTCGAATAGGTTCCGTTTGATACTAATTTCGAAGTCCATCCAGTTATGAATCAAGATGGGGTAATTGGTGATAATAATGCTCTGTGGGGACGGCGTACTATATAGTCATTGGAGCTCAAATGGATTATATATGTATACAATATAATACAAAAATCATTAAAATTTTTTACATACTTTGATCCAAAATAATAAATGTTTCTTAATGTTTTACTTTTAATAATGCAAGAATTTATATTTTTATAAATCTAACTAGCGGGTAAACCGCTATTACATCACGTTTAAAATCAATTCTTTCTGAAGATCCTTGAAAATGATCTTGAAACCTATGGTTTTACCCAATATACCACTGTTGCGGGTGAAATTTCCCAAATCGAAACAAAATGAAACACATATTCCCTATGTTTTAATGTAGATCTTTGAAAATAAATTGATGCAATTCGGACAAAACTTAACCCAAACAAACATTGAATCGCATCTTTCACATAATCCTAGTTTCTCAAAATTGCGTTTATTCCCTTTTGTTGGGAATGGTGGTGCCCAAGATTTTTTTCTGAATCTGTTTATATATGCGATAATTTTGTCTCTCTAGCTCGTTAAAGCTCTACTCTATTTAAAAACGAATTCGTTCTGCGCGCAGACTAGAAGCGAAGCTACGTTCAACTTCAAGTCTCTAGCTCTCATAGATTCTGAGATCGACGAGTTCATCTATACGGACAGGCGGACATGGCTCGCCGAATCGATCGGCTATTGATGCTGACCAAGAATGCCGACCACCTGTTGATTACTTTTGCACAAAACTCTATTAAACCATTTTTAAAATGTTCGGGGATGAATAGGTCATGGTTGAAACTTGGGTATCCATATGCGCCGCCAGCACTTAAAGCCGCCTTAATTACATTTAGACTAAGTTCTCGCTTGTTGGATTTTCATTCGAAATTAAGTTGTCTAGCTTGAATTTCGGAATATGTCCATTTTTCGCAGCTGGACAATTTCCGGTTCTGCCACCCTATCAATTTTGTGGCCATTTGATTAACAGGTTTATTGACACGTTGCGCACATGTCATTCCGTCAATGGCAGACAGCCGAGCACACTTGACAACGAGTTGATTGACAGACGAGCTGTCGGCAGACAAGCATGAGTCTCAAGTGCATTTTGCTCGTGCCCACGAAAGTTCCGAATTTAATCTGCACATTTATCAATCTATTCACAGCTGTTTCAAGTTAGTAAATTGATTTTATTGCAGCTTTAGATAATCTCACCAACAAACGGCTTGAAACGTATGTATAACAACTATTACCTTTATCATTAAATGGTATTACATAATAAATGAATATCAATTAGTGTTTAACTAGGGCTGTGGCAAAAAATTATTTTTTTACTTTGAGAATTCGTATTTTTTTACTTGATTTCTTCCACTCTTATAACTATAGAAGGATAAAATTACATACTTAAGTACGCTGTTCCTGTTTGACAATAATAATAATCTCTTAACTTTTTAAATTATGAAGTATATGAAGGTACTGCTAAGCATAATTTCCTTCGACCAAATAAATACCTTGAGAAGGACACAGCGCTTATTTGATAATGTTATAACTATTCACAAATTGTTTCTTTAAGAGTTCGAGTTGTTGTATGTCCGGATTAGAAAATCGTTAATGGGATTTCAGAAACTGATTTAGATTTTATTTATATATAATGAAAGCAAATTTAAAGAAGTTGACCGAAGTCAGCCCGTCGGACGAAACATTGATATATTGAGATACAAAAATGTTGACACAGATACTTGAAAATGAAAAATTAAGCGTCCCATTGACTACAATTTTCCAGAAGCAGAAATGGAATTTCCGAAAAATGTGAGACATATCTCAGCTGCGCTATTTAATCGAAAATAAATCGCTTTAAAATATTATGTTGCAATTGGCAGGCAAAAACCTGTGTCACATTTTGTTGCGTGCTCCACCTGATGTTTATTATATGTTGGAAACCTCAAATCAAGAGAACCTCTCTTTCAACATATAACAAAGTGCTACTAAAAACGATACAAAATAAAATAGCTAACACATTTGGTTTGAAGTTTAGTTGGTTTATTTTTCTTAACTTTAAAAGCATACAAATGTGTGTTTAGTACACGGCCTATGCTAACCTTGAAATGCACTTAAAATTCTTGACGTTAGCATTTTGACACCGATTTTTAATTGTTAGAGCCGACTTGTTTGGCTTGTTGTACACACACGTGTGTGTAAATTGTGAAATGTGGAAATTGGCACATTTGCATTCTTTGGTTTTCTAAATAACTAAATAACTAAATAACTTGCCAGTCGCATTTGTTGGGTTTTCTATACACCGACTGGCAATTTCTATGGCTGCCGTCTAATCACATGACACACATTTCGACTTTGAGCTCTGGGCAAGCTTTAGGTTTTCCTTTTTTTTTTAGTTTCTAGATATCAGCGCCGTCTGCACATTAGTGCCACCAGTTGAATAAAGCTCGGAGCTTATATAAAGTCACACAAATAATTGTCTTTAAATCATAACATGACCTTCAACTGCTGTCTGAAGTTGACAACTAATTGTTTTTTTCTCATTGCAGTAAATCGAAAGAGTTATTATCCAAAACTTCCCCCTAATTATTTTTAAATCCCAATAGTCTGCAAAATGGATTGATGTATTGTCCTTGTAAAATTAAAAGCGGTTTGATTTTTATGCCCTCAACCCACCGAAAATGGGTTGGGTGTAATGCTTTTTGTGCAAATGTAAGTATCAGGCAGAAAAAGTATCTCCAACCCCCCACAATGCATATATATTCTTGAGCAGCATCAAAAGTTGAGTCGATCTAGCCATGCCCGTATGTATAAACGCGGCGGTCTCAGAACGTATACGAGCTAGGGACTTAAACATAAACTTAGGTCCTTCTAGTATCCGTGCAGTTAGAACTTGTTTCCAATAATCGATAACTCTTTAGGGTCTTCAAAGCTGGAGTCACCAAATTCTACAAACTATTCAGTCCAAGTATCTTTCATATTATGGCCATCCTCCTCAAACAAAATCAAATAATTAAACTCCACTCTAATTTAAGCAAGGTTTGCGGTGTTGACAAATAACCTTTTTTATTTGTTTTTATAAATGAAAGAAGAGGGTGTAGTGTATGCTCTAGGCGGGCACTCCCGGCTAGATCATTCTTGTTTGAACAGTCGAACGGCATAAATATAACATAAAGTATATGAGCCAAATAAATGCTCTTGTAAACATTTGTAGTCCGTTGTTGAAGAACCTCCATCCCCATTGGTCCAGGTCTGACTCTACTTTTCCACACAATCAATTGGAAGCTTAACTCTCATACCCTCACACACATCTATACTCGCTCACACATACAATTATGGCTATTGTGCAACGTACTTTTGCTTCTGTTTGGGGCAGACAGTGAATGCCGGCGAAAAGCCTGTAAAAATAAGTCGAAATGCTTTAAGCATAAGATAAACAAACCGGCAAAAAGTAACACAAACACATACACTCACAATGACACATCTGTGAATCCTGAGCTCAACGCAAACTCACCAAAATTTCCCTAACATAACATTGGCAATTGGCGCCAAAAGGGAAATTTTGTTGTAGGTGTCAAAACTTTAAAGTTCCCCTTGAACGATGTTATATGAGAATTTATGTCTCCAGCTGTTTTCTGTTTATTAAGTAATCATAGGATATGTAGAGTTGGGTTGATAAAAGAATGCCACATTATCAGCTATGATATATATCCGGCTGGTTCCGACGTACCTATGCAAAAATTCATGACGAAAGTGTGTTTTCCAACACTTTCTTTACTAAATTAGTGTTAACAACTCTACAAAATAGCCGTCTTATAGTGCAGATTCATGTTGGTACAGTTTGTTATAGGAATTCTCAAAATATAAAAATATTTAAAATATTTCTATTTGACTAATGAAAATAAAGTTGGAACATTTTGTACGGCAATTTAGCGCTGGGTAAATAGAAGGGACGGTGGAAATTTGACGAAAAGCTTGCAACGTTTTCGCTTACCTTCGCGGCTTCAAACTTATTTTCGAAGATCTTTGTGAGAATATATCTAATGTTTTTTCCAAAATGTCAAGATATTAAGGAAACTACTAAAATTAATATAATATTATACAATTTTTAAATTCATATTTAATTTTCGGTAGGATGCCGCACAATTTTTTTTGTCAAGCTGCAGGCTTAAAGCGCATGGGATAATTTATGGAAACTTAAAGCAATGAGAAGTAAAAAGGAAAACTAAAGGCTAAAAGTGCGCTTGGAAACATCGATTATACAGAACAAGAAAGGGGAACACACTCGCACAGAAACGTGTGTGTGTGTGCGAGTTTAACATTTGTATTTTTAGCACACGCATCGTTTCACATTGTTTCTGCTTGTTATTATACTTGGTTTAAAAATTGAAAAAGAGTGTATTGGTTTATGGCTCGATTTGATTGGTTGGTAGATACTAGAGCTATGCTAGCAATAGATTTTTCGAATATTATTTGTTTTGTCTCAATAAGGATGGTATTCCTTACACAACCTGTGTTCCAGTTCCAGAAACAAATACAACGAACATGTCTAGAAATACCCGAGCTAACGAACGAACATTCCGCTCAGAACAGCGACTCTAGGATACTGGATAGTCAGTATATTAATTAGCATTACGATTTGAAGCTTTTGATAGCGATTTTATGAATACAGTCTTAATCATCACCAGCCCAATAAGCAACCTATTCTAGAATATGTTTACACATTGAGCAGCGTATTGCGCAGTCGGTTGCTTGTCACTCGATTTGATTTTCTCTTAAAGAAAGTTTGTTCGGAAGTGTTTCCCATATTAGCATTTTCGCCACCATGAACTCGCCTATACTATGTTAGTATGGAATAATTATCGTGTTTAGAACGACGAGCTCTGCCGATGCTCAGACTAACTGTATGTGTATTTCTTTGAAATTAGTTGTGATAAAAACCTATTTTTGTGGCCCTAGATACTCTTACCCACAACATATCGTTAGCTTATAATAAATAAATAATTTAATACTATTTCTAGTCTTTAATGAGTATTTCACATTTGTCATGTTTTTTACTATACATTTTCTTTGTCGTATGGCTCTCGGCTTGCTGAAATGCTGCAGAGGCCAAGGCAACATGCACAACATTGTACATTTGGGTACCCAAGAAATAAAACTAAATTAAGTTTGAGTGTTGTTAGTTGGTGAGGCTGCTGCTCCACTTCATAATTATAATTAATGCAAGAGTCAACAATTGTGCAAAGGATGCAGGGCGTAAGCCGGACGTGGCAAGTTGCCTGCTGCAGGGCAAACGAAACTTCAGCCAAGGTAAATTTGTAAAGTTCTTTTTTAATCCAGGTAGAGGATATTATAAATACCCTGACCTTAAAGGAAAATCGAATAAACATTGCTGTAATCATATTTCTTTTTATGCCTGTCTAGTGCCCACAGATAGAATGAGTTATATTGTACGTATGGAGTATAAAGATGCTTGACCGTGGTTCTGACTTCAGACTAACTATTCGGGCCTTTTCGACCATCCCGAAACGTAATTTTTGTACCATCCCGCTCTTGCTCTTGATTTTAGAATTATTTCCGTACGGACCATGGGTTCCAAAATGTAAATAAATTAACAAATATTTAAAAAAAATATTCGTACCAAAACTTAATTTTATACTATACTATATTGATCAGTTTTGGCTCATATGTAACGAACAAGTTAACTAATAAGAGTCAAGCTTGGTCAAGACATCTTGATCTTGGTTCAAAAATGTACATATCTTATTGAGTTGGAGACTATAACGTCAGGGCAAACGGTAAACTATTAAATTTTGGGCTTAGCAATTGGTGTGCGGTGATTGGCTCAGTACAGGCTGAGCAGCTTGTGGCTTTGGGGCTTGGCGGTCCCTGACTTATTCAACCGCATGCTCAGGTGCACAGGAACAACTGAAAGCCAATTGACACTTGTACCTAACTATGGTTTTGCCAGCGGACACGGCCAGGACATTGGTTCGTTTGTTTGCGGTGTAAAGTGTCATTACACAGCTGCTCTCTACCGTTTGCGCTGCTGCAATTCCCACCTCCAAAATGCCATCAACTCTCCTACATGGCGTTGGCACTTAAATCATGCTGTTTACGCTTTAATTAAGTTAGTGAGTGCTAAATGTTTTTATTTAATTATTATTCTGATTTTCATTAACAGCGACAGTTTATAGATAGATATTGGTATAGTTATACACAAATATGGATAAGAAAGCGCAGGTACACTCGTAAACTCCATAACGAGCATTCGCAACTTTACCTCATAGTTTTCTCTCTTCATCAGCAAAATTTTGTTGTTAATAGTTTGGCTCCTTGCCTTGACTAAACTTATAATTAAATCAAATGGCTTCTCGCCTTACCTAAAGGCGCGTTGTGTTTGGATGTTCGGCCCAAAATGCATCAGACTTTGATCGGATCGGTTTTCAGAACCAACCACAAAATCCGTTATCCAGTGATAATTAATAAAGAGAGTTTAAGTGAAAAATGTATCGAGCTGGAAATATACTATGCAATAAAAGCAGATTTAGACATTCAATTTTTAAATTTGAGAAAAAATCAAATAATTGATAACTTCTTTAATATCGACCGTATTGGTTGGTCAATTTGTTCCGTGTGTTTTTGTAAAAGTTAGTTTGGTGTTCGTATTGGGTCATGTTGTACAAACCCGATCCACACCCATTCCAATTACATGTCTGTCCGATGTTATTTGCTCAGGTGACTACAACACAGTGTTGCATAAATTAAAATGTCATTCACTTTATGCTTTTCACAATTTGTTGTTAGTTTCTGGTTCGCTTTCCTTTTAGCCAGCCTTGTTTACAGCGGCAAGTTGAGGTGAACATAGTAGTTGAACAGCTCCTTTTTATAATTTATGCAGAACTCTGCGCTTAATATAAACCCATTAAACATAACAATAAAGTCAACAACGGAAACAGTAGCTACAACTTGTCCATAGAAGCGATATTTTTTGTAAAGACATTTAAATTACAAGCCGAGCAAGTAGGAAAGTTGCCGTCGGCTCCAATCGACTGTGCAGAACTCTGTTTAATGTTTTCATAAAAATCTCATATGTTGAAAGTTTTCCGGCTTAATGGGGTTTTGACTCCAAGATTGTTACTTCAACTTTCTCACCAACCTTAGCTTTTTACATAGCTTACACAACTACCAAAAAACCCGATAGCGCTATTTAACATAGTCCTGTGATAAACAGGTTATCGTCATTATCTAAGGAGAGTATTGAAAATTGTAAATGTTAATTTTGGTCAACATTTATTGAAAACCCAAAAATCTTGTCATCTTTTGACTGATTATTCTAACGGCAACTATATGATTTAGAAGTCCCATCCAGCCGATTTGGATATACCTACATATTGCTAGCAACAAAAAGGCGGACGCCTATAAGAAGTTTCTTGACGATAGCTTTAAAACAAAGCATCTAGTTTGCATAGACGGGCACACGGGTATGGGCATAATAAATTCTGCAGTAGTATACAAATTAATTCAGTCTTATTTTAAATCTTCTCCTGTCCTATTGCATAAGCTAACACAGGCTTCACTTGCGTGGCAAAAGGTATCTTTGACTGCTTCAAGCGCAAGTGGCAGTGGCAGTAACCATTTATAGCTCACTTCATACCCAGTTGCTCACCGATTCACTTACCTTGATATGCTCAAAGGACTGTCGCTGCGTGGTATTTTCCGTTAACATTTCAAGAGAAGACAGGTCATGGCAACAAAGGACCCAAACCAAAGGAAATCAAAAAGAAATATTTTTCTTCAAGGCAGATTTAATACTTTGCCAACACGTACAAGACGTCCTGTATTTGTTTTTCTACAGGAGTTAATTGCTTGTAACCGTTTGGATTAATTTGCAGGTACATTTGTTTTCCCTTTCTCGTGCTTATTATATATTCTTCATATTAAAGCATTCTAAGGAGAAATTTAAAGTTTGATTAAGTTATCTTCAAAAATAGGTTATTTATTCAAAGAGACTTCACTGAGAGACTTAAAGTATGTCTTATGGGATCAATAATAATGGAAAATTCGAATAAAATAACTTTTTCCATAAAACAACGTATTTTTGTACGAAACCGTACAAGATGTCAAAATTCAAGGGTCCTTTTTGTACAGCTCAGACGATATCTTCGAGGATAAAAACCAGGAGTTTATAGAACGGCCGATGAGTAATCACAATTTCATAAAGCTTGGCTTAAGTCATAAATGTAATTATTTTTATACCCTGAACCCATTGAAAATGAGTAAAATATATACATATCTACAGAAAGAAGCATCCCCATAAAGTCGGCATTTTTCTTTTTTATATTATTTTTATTTTTAGGCAAACTGCTTGTGGCAATGGTAGAAGACGGTTCAGGGTATTCTCTAGTCGGGCACTCTAACTTCTTTGTATTGCTGACGAAGAGGGGGAGAGAGAGAGAGGCTGCATTCGGTAATAAGTCATGGGTATTGGTGACAGTCTGAAATGCGGCCTAGTGTTAAAAAAATAACTTACAAATGGGTTACCAGTGAAAGGATACGGAGCTGCAACCCTATCCTGTCCGGCAAATTGCAAATGGAAACACATAAAAAGCGATTAATGGATAAAGAGCACGGCATGCAAATGGATGAGCTCGGGAGGACCTCAAAAGTTGAAGTGATTCATAAACAAAAGCGCGAACTTTGCCCCACAGACATGAAAGCTCCATTAGGCTTTCTCCATATGCGACTTATTGCCAGTACTGTGCTCTTCGTTTGCGTCTTCCTATGATTGATTTAAATAAGAACTATTTTTTAAGGCCATGTTCCTGTGACAGCGTGATGCATATATATTTATTTGCTATATGGCAGCCATTAATCGTTAATTAAACTGGGCGCCTTCTGCTTTGTGCCCGCCCTTAATGTAACTTATTCATAACAAATTTATGGCCACGTAAGGTTTTTGTCAGTTTAAGAGACCAAATTAGTAGGATTTATTTTTTGTCAGCATGAGTAGCTGAGTTGATAAAGCAATGTCCGCCTGTCTGTTTCTATGCGAACTATGTCGAAATCGGGCGGATCTGACCATTTTATCATATAGCAATCTCCACATTTATCAGCTTCTCTATATTCCCCACTTATTTGCAAAATCTTATCAACATCGAAGCTCTATATTATTAAGCTGTATATTCTTAAATGAATACATATTTTGCTTATCAAGATAACTTGATCATACTCCGCATTAATAAGTTTTACTAAAATTATTTCCGGTATGAACATTTTTTTCAGGATTTGTATTTATTAGTTTCACTATGCTGCTTATATATGAGCTAAATCTTATATAAATTGCTCAATTATCCTACCAACAATACTGAGAAATACTCTTATTGATATAAGCTACTCCCGGCTGATAGTTTCGTTGTTGTTGCACTGTTTGGCAAAATGACAACAACAAAATTAGGGATTGACATCTAGATTAACCAGGTAATTTGCAATCAATGTTTCGGATTGTTAATGTGATTGTTGTTATTGTCGTGGTTGTGGCTGTGGTCGCGATTATGTTGTGGATTGTGCTGTTAGTTGTTTTGTGGCCGACACTTAATTTGAACCGCAGTCGATGCCTAATCAATCCGTTAGTTAACAGAGTCAGCAATAAGTTAACAAATGGTGACCAAGTCTACGCGCCAAGATAGTTTCCACACAGGAAGTTGATTGACTACTTGACTAGTCAACGTATTATATATGTAAAGTGCCTTTGGCTTGGCTTACAGCCCTGTCGTTCCTCAAATATTTCACATTAAAGGCTTATAGATTAATAAAGTAGAACAAGTAGCTCAGGGGATATCCTGAACCCGGGCGTACTACTCAACTATTCTTCCTTACCATATATATACTTATACTCAGAAATACCTCTTCTGCTTATACGTCAATTAAGGCTTGAACATGCTGAAATAGTTATTTATTGATTTATTAGTGGGGATATTGTAAACATTTAAAGGTGAATCAAAATGTAAGTAGCTGTCTGCCGCGTGGGCAATCCTTTTGGTCAATTGCCAAATATCACCAACACTGCAGATTGTCCATTTTTAGATGTAACTGCAAGGTTTCCTTAAATTGTTGGCGATGCACATATGCTAAAAAGAGTGAATTACTAAATATTTAAGAGGTCATTGCGATTGACATTAGCTGACAAAAATAGCTTAAGAATCAGATTAAGATAAAATTTTATAGAAAATATTTAAGGCCAGCTTGCCATGATGAAATTGAAGCCTTAAGTAAACTTTTTATTATAATTATTTAATGTATAGAATATCGTTACAAACTGTAAGCCTAGCTTGCTTAAATGGTACTGGCAATTATGACTTTTGGCTAAGACAATCCTACATCCATATATGTATTAAACTCTACCAATTTTTGGCCGGAATCTCGCTGCCGGATTGGAGAAGACATTTACCTTATGTTTTAAGAAGATTAGGGAGTGCTTTAAATTAAGTCACTTAAACTCTTACAATATTTAAGTTAAGGCTGATGGTCAAGCTATTTTTGTTCTTATTAACTAGCATAATGTAATTCTTATTTGTCATTTGGGTTTGACCTTACCCCCCGTCAGCCCAGATATTATTATGAGCGATGTCATCAGGAGGCGTGCCCAGCCACAGCGTTTCTTTTGACTCTTCAGCATAGTCACCTGTTTCAAGTTATCCATATAATCGTTGCCAAGGGGACGCAGGTTCCACAGCAACTTTTGAACATCGTAGGGCAATAGGGTGTCCAGTTCCTGCTGAGGTATGCGTATGGGTTCAGGCTGAAGCTCGACGGGCACGCGCACATTATGTATCATTGAGCGACCGGTTTGCTTAAAGATGCACAGAATCGATTGGTTTTGAAGCTGTTGCATTGGCGGTGCTTGAATGCATTGGACACAGAAGCGATGACAGTATTCTTGATCTTCATGGAAATCAAAATAATTTAAACTGGACATTTATTTCGCTGATGTCGTAGGGCTCAATAAAGCCGCAGTTTGGACTAGCACTGTATTTCCATGGGGCATTTGAGCGTATCTTGTATAGCAACCGTTTTGCGGTTGGATTTATTATGGATATTAAACGTCTCTGAGTGCGATCGTAGGGCGCGTAGAAGATCATCTTTTTGGGGCTTACACTAACTAGTTCAGAGTTAAGTTTGCGCGACATGTTTCCTCGTTTTCTGTTTATCTTCCAATTGGCACAAAATATATTTGGCCTATCTTTTGTACAAATGTATCTTACAAAGCCAGCAGATCAAACTGTGTATTTTAGCTATCAAAATATTTTTGACAGCATTTCCATATGCTGCCCCATTGCATTGCAATTTGTGCTTTAATTCGAGTAGCCCATGTCAAAATTCGATGAACCAAAGCTGAATGGAATTTAAGAGTTTCATCAAGATTTCTCAAGAAAGAAACAAAGGCCCTTAATGACAGAGAAGCGCACTACATGGTCATGGCAACAATGAATGGACTCTAAAAGCCGAAATTCGATGAAAGTTCATGATCGCTTCTCGTTATTGATCACAAATCAGCTTAATGAACTAGAATCTAACATTGAGATTCTAGTCTCTAGCTCTTGTTATTTTCGAGATCAATGTCCTCAAACGGATAAAACGCACGATGATAGATAGAATATGTTTCTCGTTCTGATCAAATATTATATACACTTTATGGAGTCGGAGTTGCTTTATTCTATCTGTTACATAGATTTGCACAACACATACAACTTCTTACAAATTTGAAGTAAGCATTTGTAAAATTGTAATATATGGATATATATTTAATACTACAATCAATCTATACAAATTATAACTAATATTCGAATGTTAAATTGAAATCACAAAACTTAAATTGAAGATGTGTACGTGCGACAGTTGTGAATGTTTGGACTACGTCTGTTGTACGCCTAGAGGAAAAGCCATTTTTTTCTCACTTTGGACAATTGCTAATGGCGCAATTGCCGTTGCTTGTTTGACCTTTGCTACCGCGAGTAAGTTAACTTAAAAGTGGTTAAGTATCTAAAAAAAACTAAGAATCGCACTTCCGTCTGAAAGGCGCTTGGTTTCTGTACATCTCTTATACCGTGACAGCTTTGCATGTGTTGGGCGGAATTCTGCTGCTGCTAGGCGTTCTAAGGGTAAGTGCTAAAGTTTATTTCTTACATTTTTTTGACAAAGTGAAAAAAAATACATTCTACGAGTCATCAAAATATTACACTGTGAATAGAGTTTTTTGCACAGTCGGCTTTACCCAATAGCAACGTTCTTATTGGTTTCTTTTTATCTAGCACTGGGCTAAGTGTTTTCTTACTGGCATTATTATAAGCTCATTTTTTCCTTATTGGTTTATATACCTTATTTACTTAGCAGGTAAGTAAGATACACACTTTACTCTAAAATCTTTATTACTCGTATTTTTTCTTTTCAGTTGTCCAATTGATCTTTACAATTACTTCTTGCAGATATTATAGCACTGTACTATCAAAGGGTGCTGGTCATTAAATTAAACTCATCGGGTACATAAATTAAATTGTGTGTAGAACATTTTACAAATTTTAATGATATGGTACAAGACTGTCAAGTCAGAATCGCAGACAGCACATTCAATTTTTAAGCGCAAACAGATGATAAAATTGCTCATGCACTCAAATACATATATTCTCAATTCATGCCCTGACAGCTTGGACAACACGCACCGATGATAAAATCTTGGAACCTCTGAATGCGAAATAATGCCTGGCCTTTATTCGTTGAAATACTTTGTGGCTGATTGATCAATATGAGTCGACTTGCGTAAGCGTACAATTGGCCTTCGGATCAATGTGATCAGTGCCATCTTCTATTGACTGAGAAAACAACCACTAAGATTATTAAAATTGACGAATTTTGGAAACATAATCGTTGTCGAGTCCGTGAGAACCAAGAGCCTGCATGCTCATAACGCTATGGAATGTGGCTTGAACCGTCATATAAAATATATATAGCTCATGAAGCGAAATCTGTCTTTACCTGAGTCGTACGATCGTGTATTTTTATGTTTTCCTCAGTTGCTAGACCGTACACTGTGCCATCATCCAGGCTAACCTTCGAGAACCTTCTGAAGCCTTTTGAAGATTCTTTTATATATCATGCTGACCATGTACTCTTTCTGAAGCCGTATTTTCAGCGTAAATAAAGAAACTAAATAGTATTAACCGCCTTTTTCTGAGGCCCCTGTGTCCTTCCTGTGCATGACATTACAGTCTACTTCTGTTATAAATTTTGGCTTAGATTCATTAACAGAAACTTGTATTTGCTTGAGTTCAAATATTGAAGGTTGCCTTCCGCAGCCATGATTTTATCTGGGCCTAACAGTTGGAGGCTTTGGAACTTGGTTTTAGATTCCTGTACCTCCTCTTTCTTAGGTTAATGAAGTGCTGATAAGGGTTGACTGAAGACGTGCAAAATGCGGTATTAGGATTCCCTGTCAGGAATCCCCTGACGACATTAAAAGATTTTTTTTATTTTATTTTTATTTTATTTATTAATGGTAGGCAAAACGATTGTCTTGCTAATCATTCAATAATGATTGTACAAATTAAATGCTAAAAGCCTATTTAGAATATACAATTTTCTAATAGCATCACCGACCGATGGAGGTGTTTTATTTGCTCGTCCGGCCATTATTGAAGGAGCTTCGTCTTCGTTAGTGATCGACTTGAGATCGAAAAATAACATTTGGAGCCGACTTTCCTGCTTGCTAATTGTGACTTCGTGCCTTTTGCATCGATTTTTCCAATGGCCATTGGGCAAGGCAGCAGCGCCCAGGGTTGTTGAAGGGCAGCATGGAGCATGTTCATTTGTCAGCTTTTGTACATTACTGCTTTTGGTTACAGAGGAGCCTACTAAGCTTTGAATTAAAGAATGAAAGGCCATCGGAGTGCAGGAGTTGCTGTATATACCGCCAGGGAATATCACTGTTATTGAAGTAGAAGAGTTGGCATTGCAGTAGGCCGCGTGGGTAACGAGTCGAGGGGAGGGCAGATGATTGATGACGTTATTATGATCCAAATCTGGAAATTGTTTGCGGTACAAAATGTATTGATTTGAAATAAATAACTTATTAACAAGGATTACTGCTCAAGCTACTGTGGCTGCGCCTGTTCGGCTCCTGCGCTCCATTTACAATAAATGAAGACTGACTGGCTCAGCAGTAAAACTACTGGGTATCTTATCCTGGTAGTCATCCAAAACTGACAAGCGGGGTAAGCTATTAATCATTTCATTAAATATAAAACATGTACAATGCATTATTATGTATGCAAGTACAAGCAAACGTACATAAATTTCCAACTAACTATTTTTGTGTTTTGAATTTTTGTGAATTATATATAGAAGAATAACTTTTAAAATATGGAACAAAATTTTAAAATATAAAACAGTGTTAGTCGGTTATATATAAGCTTAAAAATTAATTTGTTTACTTTTTAAATAGCTATGCCCAGGTAATTTAAATAATTGTTGATATTTGTATATATTCCATCTGCGTACGTTCAAAACCACTTTTATTATCAGATCTTCTGTGGAGCTGCACAACGAAACTGGTCAACAAGGAAAGCCTGTTGAAGCTAACAATTGAAGCTTCTCAATTTTCATTTCGATTTGACATGACTTATTTCCATTGAAATGTGCAGCATACTCTCATCCTCTTCAAAACTGAATCAGTATATGTGGGCAGAATTGAAACATGTATGGAAGATAACGAATCAGCTTGTCCTTGATTCTCCAAAACATGTATTATGAATGGAATCAACGATCTCGGGATTGCATAACTGGATGCTTTTCTTAAATCAATAGTGTATTATGTACTATATCTTAAACGTATGTTGCCACAAGGGTACAAAGAATCAAATTCGCTCTTTGAACAAACATCAACATCCATTACACTAAAAAGTCATGCTGTTTAGTTTTCATGTCATTCATTATACAATCCGTTTTTTTTATACTTATATATATCCTGTCTATTGCTTTGCGTAAGATGAGTTATAACTGTCGGCATTGGTTGTTGTAATTGCATGCACAAGCTCGACATAGTTCACCAATCCCTGATCATTCACGCGATTGGCCAAGAGTTCCTTCATCTCATCCTGGGTTAGATGCTCGCCACAACTGGTCAATATACGTCAAACCAGGCCGCTTGTATATAGCCGGTATTCTGCTCATCGAATAATCGTAGTCCTACTATTAGCTGATCGGCCACTGAGCCTGGTCAAGCCTGATGAACTGCAGCCAGTGACACGATGCTCTCATAGATCGACATGACCTCGTCAGAGGAAATGCGTTCGATTTGGCTATCACGCAATTGTCGGGTGTGCTGACGTATGCTCTTCTCACTGGGATTGGCACCCAGAATACGTAGGCAGTCGCCCAATTGCGAAAGTCCAATTTTGCCATCTCCACGTCGGTCGAACTGCTGGAATATTCGTCGCATTTTTCTGAGCGGAGGCTGGTAAGTCCTTATTAGCCATGTTGTTTCTTACTGAATGATGGTTGATTGATTGAAAACTGTTTGGTTGGTTGATTGACCGATTGATGACTGATGACAACACTGAGAGTGTAGGTATGAGAGTGTGAGCTTATATGGACACGCATTTTCTGCTCAGTTGCTAGCAACTGCACAGATAAACGGGAACCACTTATGTGATTGGGAAGAAGAAATATACAAATAATTTTGACATGTTGACAAGTAAAAGAACCGAATGACAGTACAAATTCGAAAACGTTACTTGCTGTTGATGCTACAAAGGTTGCTTGAAAAAAACAAACTTAGTAGAATAGGTTATATTACTTGTACCCAATAAAAATAAATTAGCAAGGATTTGTTTTTGTGTAAATTAATTTGACTGGAAGAGGAGAGCACCTCTAACACCATTAAGTGCATATATTCTTGACCACGTCGAAGAGCTAACTTGATCCAACCACGTCCGTCTGTTTGTTACGCTGATTTTGAAAACTACAAAAGCTCTAGATTAGAAAAATAAATTAAAAAAATAAAATATCTATTTTGGGGAACAGCTCTATTCGAAATCATAAGATATCTTTTGTTTGGAATTCGTACGTATCCCTACTATCAATTGAAATTATAACTAATTAAAAATCGGATGGGATGCAAAATGAAAATCTAAATTTTGACCCAAATCAGCCAAATGGCAAATGTTTTTTCTCAACTTCGGGGTCGGCTCGAAAATCAAAAACTTTGTTGATGATTTTTGTTGAATATCTCGGGTAAATACTGTCTGATTTTGAAATGTTATACCTTTTTGAATTCGTAGGAATCCCTACTATCAGTCTACATTCAAACATTTAAAAAATCGATAGGTAAACAAAGTGTTTGACCAAAAACCGATTCGTTTGTAAAGTCAACCTTTTTTGATGATTTTTTGGAATATCTCGGCCAAATAATGTCCGATTTGCGAATTTTATACCATTTTGGACTCGTAAGGATCAGTACTATCGATTGGCATTAAAAAAATAAAAATCTAAATTTTGACCCAAATCAACAAAATGGCACGTTTTTCCTCAAAATCGGGGTCGGTTCGAAAATCAAAACAGTTTTTCGCTACGTTTCCCTACTTGACGATGGAAATTTCCAAACCCAGTCCTAGCGGTCACATCCATCAAATAAGGTAACTACAGTGAACATTTCAGCTGCATAGCTCTGACGGTTTTTGCTGTTCGTTGATAACCAATCAGTCAGTTAGGCGGTCATTCAATAAGTCAATCAGTCAATCGTTTAGGAAGAACAATTAAAGTGGGAAAATCGCAGTTGACATTCAGTACGGATACATTAAAAAATATATTAATCCAAAATTTTTTCATTTTTGATGTTAATAAATTAAACCCCGAACCTCGAGCCAGCTAATTAAATATTCAACAATACAAAACTAAAAAAAATTAGATATTTATTATGTCGCCCTATCTCAAAAAATAAGAATTGTCTCTTATGAAATGTAATCACCATAAGTAACTCTCTTAGAAAATTAACAAAAAATTTAATTTTGAT
The DNA here is from genome assembly GCA_035045355.1 of Drosophila lacicola. Lineage (NCBI taxonomy): Eukaryota > Metazoa > Arthropoda > Insecta > Diptera > Drosophilidae > Drosophila > Drosophila lacicola. The sequence goes on along the minus strand of JAWNPB010000135.1, from coordinate 732 downwards.
GACTTTAATAACATAATTTGCAGAACATAATCATGATTTCAAATTTAATCAAGATTTCAAATTTATCACTACTCAGCCCGTTTAATCGCAAGGGTTCTGAATAACGACAATAAAAAAGTTATCATGGGGCATAGGCATTATCTCATAATAAGCGAATAAGCATGCGCATGGAGAATGTAAACTCGTTTGTTGCATCCAGATCTAAAATCACCTGACGGGCTTTTTCTGTTAGCGTTTGCATATGTCCAGCATAATGTACTGACATTTGGTTATCCAGCGTTGACTTGATGGCTATGCCATCGTTATCGACAACAATGATCCCCACAATATTCTTTATACCTTGGAAGCGTTTCAGCATCTCCTCGACTTCTGCGGACATCTTTAAGCTGTTTTTTGATTTGTGCTACAGACAAACAGGAACAATCACTCGTATTTTTAGTGTATTTGGTTTACGACTGAAAAATTTATAATGCCTTAAATACTGACAGTTGAGAAATCCTGATTTACAACGGCTTACTCGATTCGGGAAAGTCAAGATGATGTGAGCTAAGAAGGTAAGTGACATTCGTGTTAACCGTGGTGGAAATCTCGAGCATTTACAATGGCAAAATAAGTTTGAAACTGGCGATCGCATATGATCGCATTGAGCTCCAAACAAATCGATGACCTCACAACTAAGGTATTCCCTATCATATCCGAAAGAAGTTTAGACGAGTCAGATTATATATATCC
>JAWNPB010000134.1:0-27087 GCA_035045355.1 Drosophila lacicola | reverse complement strand
GGGGCTTTTCACTAAATATATTTTGATTAAAAGGAAAAAAGGAAGGGTGAACAACTAAATTCAATTTATATATATTAAGAGAAGAAGGAAGCTAATTATTTTATGAAAAAAGAGAACGATTCAAATTCAATTATCTCTAAAAAACTAGTCATAATTGGCTAAGAAAATTTCCTATTTCGATTTTCACCCATATTTCGATCAATATAAAGCAAGAAAAAGAAAAAAGGGGCTTTTCACTAAATATATTTTGATTAAAAGGAAAAAAGGAAGGGTGAACAACTAAATTCAATTTATATATATTAAGAGAAGAAGGAAGCTAATTATTTTATGAAAAAAGAGAACGATTCAAATTCAATTATCTCTAAAAAACTAGTCATAATTGGCTAAGAAAATTTCCTATTTCGATTTTCACCCATATTTCGATCAATATAAAGCAAGAAAAAGAAAAAAGGGGCTTTTCACTAAATATATTTTGATTAAAAGGAAAAAAGGAAGGGTGAACAACTAAATTCAATTTATATATATTAAGAGAAGAAGGAAGCTAATTATTTTATGAAAAAAGAGAACGATTCAAATTCAATTATCTCTAAAAAACTAGTCATAATTGGCTAAGAAAATTTCCTATTTCGATTTTCACCCATATTTCGATCAATATAAAGCAAGAAAAAGAAAAAAGGGGCTTTTCACTAAATATATTTTGATTAAAAGGAAAAAAGGAAGGGTGAACAACTAAATTCAATTTATATATATTAAGAGAAGAAGGAAGCTAATTATTTTATGAAAAAAGAGAACGATTCAAATTCAATTATCTCTAAAAAACTAGTCATAATTGGCTAAGAAAATTTCCTATTTCGATTTTCACCCATATTTCGATCAATATAAAGCAAGAAAAAGAAAAAAGGGGCTTTTCACTAAATATATTTTGATTAAAAGGAAAAAAGGAAGGGTGAACAACTAAATTCAATTTATATATATTAAGAGAAGAAGGAAGCTAATTATTTTATGAAAAAAGAGAACGATTCAAATTCAATTATCTCTAAAAAACTAGTCATAATTGGCTAAGAAAATTTCCTATTTCGATTTTCACCCATATTTCGATCAATATAAAGCAAGAAAAAGAAAAAAGGGGCTTTTCACTAAATATATTTTGATTAAAAGGAAAAAAGGAAGGGTGAACAACTAAATTCAATTTATATATATTAAGAGAAGAAGGAAGCTAATTATTTTATGAAAAAAGAGAACGATTCAAATTCAATTATCTCTAAAAAACTAGTCATAATTGGCTAAGAAAATTTCCTATTTCGATTTTCACCCATATTTCGATCAATATAAAGCAAGAAAAAGAAAAAAGGGGCTTTTCACTAAATATATTTTGATTAAAAGGAAAAAAGGAAGGGTGAACAACTAAATTCAATTTATATATATTAAGAGAAGAAGGAAGCTAATTATTTTATGAAAAAAGAGAACGATTCAAATTCAATTATCTCTAAAAAACTAGTCATAATTGGCTAAGAAAATTTCCTATTTCGATTTTCACCCATATTTCGATCAATATAAAGCAAGAAAAAGAAAAAAGGGGCTTTTCACTAAATATATTTTGATTAAAAGGAAAAAAGGAAGGGTGAACAACTAAATTCAATTTATATATATTAAGAGAAGAAGGAAGCTAATTATTTTATGAAAAAAGAGAACGATTCAAATTCAATTATCTCTAAAAAACTAGTCATAATTGGCTAAGAAAATTTCCTATTTCGATTTTCACCCATATTTCGATCAATATAAAGCAAGAAAAAGAAAAAAGGGGCTTTTCACTAAATATATTTTGATTAAAAGGAAAAAAGGAAGGGTGAACAACTAAATTCAATTTATATATATTAAGAGAAGAAGGAAGCTAATTATTTTATGAAAAAAGAGAACGATTCAAATTCAATTATCTCTAAAAAACTAGTCATAATTGGCTAAGAAAATTTCCTATTTCGATTTTCACCCATATTTCGATCAATATAAAGCAAGAAAAAGAAAAAAGGGGCTTTTCACTAAATATATTTTGATTAAAAGGAAAAAAGGAAGGGTGAACAACTAAATTCAATTTATATATATTAAGAGAAGAAGGAAGCTAATTATTTTATGAAAAAAGAGAACGATTCAAATTCAATTATCTCTAAAAAACTAGTCATAATTGGCTAAGAAAATTTCCTATTTCGATTTTCACCCATATTTCGATCAATATAAAGCAAGAAAAAGAAAAAAGGGGCTTTTCACTAAATATATTTTGATTAAAAGGAAAAAAGGAAGGGTGAACAACTAAATTCAATTTATATATATTAAGAGAAGAAGGAAGCTAATTATTTTATGAAAAAAGAGAACGATTCAAATTCAATTATCTCTAAAAAACTAGTCATAATTGGCTAAGAAAATTTCCTATTTCGATTTTCACCCATATTTCGATCAATATAAAGCAAGAAAAAAGAAAAAAGGGGCTTTTCACTAAATATATTTTGATTAAAAGGAAAAAAGGAAGGGTGAACAACTAAATTCAATTTATATATATTAAGAGAAGAAGGAAGCTAATTATTTTATGAAAAAAGAGAACGATTCAAATTCAATTATCTCTAAAAAACTAGTCATAATTGGCTAAGAAAATTTCCTATTTCGATTTTCACCCATATTTCGATCAATATAAAGCAAGAAAAAGAAAAAAGGGGCTTTTCACTAAATATATTTTGATTAAAAGGAAAAAAGGAAGGGTGAACAACTAAATTCAATTTATATATATTAAGAGAAGAAGGAAGCTAATTATTTTATGAAAAAAGAGAACGATTCAAATTCAATTATCTCTAAAAAACTAGTCATAATTGGCTAAGAAAATTTCCTATTTCGATTTTCACCCATATTTCGATCAATATAAAGCAAGAAAAAGAAAAAAGGGGCTTTTCACTAAATATATTTTGATTAAAAGGAAAAAAGGAAGGGTGAACAACTAAATTCAATTTATATATATTAAGAGAAGAAGGAAGCTAATTATTTTATGAAAAAAGAGAACGATTCAAATTCAATTATCTCTAAAAAACTAGTCATAATTGGCTAAGAAAATTTCCTATTTCGATTTTCACCCATATTTCGATCAATATAAAGCAAGAAAAAGAAAAAAGGGGCTTTTCACTAAATATATTTTGATTAAAAGGAAAAAAGGAAGGGTGAACAACTAAATTCAATTTATATATATTAAGAGAAGAAGGAAGCTAATTATTTTATGAAAAAAGAGAACGATTCAAATTCAATTATCTCTAAAAAACTAGTCATAATTGGCTAAGAAAATTTCCTATTTCGATTTTCACCCATATTTCGATCAATATAAAGCAAGAAAAAGAAAAAAGGGGCTTTTCACTAAATATATTTTGATTAAAAGGAAAAAAGGAAGGGTGAACAACTAAATTCAATTTATATATATTAAGAGAAGAAGGAAGCTAATTATTTTATGAAAAAAGAGAACGATTCAAATTCAATTATCTCTAAAAAACTAGTCATAATTGGCTAAGAAAATTTCCTATTTCGATTTTCACCCATATTTCGATCAATATAAAGCAAGAAAAAGAAAAAAGGGGCTTTTCACTAAATATATTTTGATTAAAAGGAAAAAAGGAAGGGTGAACAACTAAATTCAATTTATATATATTAAGAGAAGAAGGAAGCTAATTATTTTATGAAAAAAGAGAACGATTCAAATTCAATTATCTCTAAAAAACTAGTCATAATTGGCTAAGAAAATTTCCTATTTCGATTTTCACCCATATTTCGATCAATATAAAGCAAGAAAAAGAAAAAAGGGGCTTTTCACTAAATATATTTTGATTAAAAGGAAAAAAGGAAGGGTGAACAACTAAATTCAATTTATATATATTAAGAGAAGAAGGAAGCTAATTATTTTATGAAAAAAGAGAACGATTCAAATTCAATTATCTCTAAAAAACTAGTCATAATTGGCTAAGAAAATTTCCTATTTCGATTTTCACCCATATTTCGATCAATATAAAGCAAGAAAAAGAAAAAAGGGGCTTTTCACTAAATATATTTTGATTAAAAGGAAAAAAGGAAGGGTGAACAACTAAATTCAATTTATATATATTAAGAGAAGAAGGAAGCTAATTATTTTATGAAAAAAGAGAACGATTCAAATTCAATTATCTCTAAAAAACTAGTCATAATTGGCTAAGAAAATTTCCTATTTCGATTTTCACCCATATTTCGATCAATATAAAGCAAGAAAAAGAAAAAAGGGGCTTTTCACTAAATATATTTTGATTAAAAGGAAAAAAGGAAGGGTGAACAACTAAATTCAATTTATATATATTAAGAGAAGAAGGAAGCTAATTATTTTATGAAAAAAGAGAACGATTCAAATTCAATTATCTCTAAAAAACTAGTCATAATTGGCTAAGAAAATTTCCTATTTCGATTTTCACCCATATTTCGATCAATATAAAGCAAGAAAAAGAAAAAAGGGGCTTTTCACTAAATATATTTTGATTAAAAGGAAAAAAGGAAGGGTGAACAACTAAATTCAATTTATATATATTAAGAGAAGAAGGAAGCTAATTATTTTATGAAAAAAGAGAACGATTCAAATTCAATTATCTCTAAAAAACTAGTCATAATTGGCTAAGAAAATTTCCTATTTCGATTTTCACCCATATTTCGATCAATATAAAGCAAGAAAAAGAAAAAAGGGGCTTTTCACTAAATATATTTTGATTAAAAGGAAAAAAGGAAGGGTGAACAACTAAATTCAATTTATATATATTAAGAGAAGAAGGAAGCTAATTATTTTATGAAAAAAGAGAACGATTCAAATTCAATTATCTCTAAAAAACTAGTCATAATTGGCTAAGAAAATTTCCTATTTCGATTTTCACCCATATTTCGATCAATATAAAGCAAGAAAAAGAAAAAAGGGGCTTTTCACTAAATATATTTTGATTAAAAGGAAAAAAGGAAGGGTGAACAACTAAATTCAATTTATATATATTAAGAGAAGAAGGAAGCTAATTATTTTATGAAAAAAGAGAACGATTCAAATTCAATTATCTCTAAAAAACTAGTCATAATTGGCTAAGAAAATTTCCTATTTCGATTTTCACCCATATTTCGATCAATATAAAGCAAGAAAAAGAAAAAGGGGCTTTTCACTAAATATATTTTGATTAAAAGGAAAAAAGGAAGGGTGAACAACTAAATTCAATTTATATATATTAAGAGAAGAAGGAAGCTAATTATTTTATGAAAAAAGAGAACGATTCAAATTCAATTATCTCTAAAAAACTAGTCATAATTGGCTAAGAAAATTTCCTATTTCGATTTTCACCCATATTTCGATCAATATAAAGCAAGAAAAAGAAAAAAGGGGCTTTTCACTAAATATATTTTGATTAAAAGGAAAAAAGGAAGGGTGAACAACTAAATTCAATTTATATATATTAAGAGAAGAAGGAAGCTAATTATTTTATGAAAAAAGAGAACGATTCAAATTCAATTATCTCTAAAAAACTAGTCATAATTGGCTAAGAAAATTTCCTATTTCGATTTTCACCCATATTTCGATCAATATAAAGCAAGAAAAAGAAAAAAGGGGCTTTTCACTAAATATATTTTGATTAAAAGGAAAAAAGGAAGGGTGAACAACTAAATTCAATTTATATATATTAAGAGAAGAAGGAAGCTAATTATTTTATGAAAAAAGAGAACGATTCAAATTCAATTATCTCTAAAAAACTAGTCATAATTGGCTAAGAAAATTTCCTATTTCGATTTTCACCCATATTTCGATCAATATAAAGCAAGAAAAAGAAAAAAGGGGCTTTTCACTAAATATATTTTGATTAAAAGGAAAAAAGGAAGGGTGAACAACTAAATTCAATTTATATATATTAAGAGAAGAAGGAAGCTAATTATTTTATGAAAAAAGAGAACGATTCAAATTCAATTATCTCTAAAAAACTAGTCATAATTGGCTAAGAAAATTTCCTATTTCGATTTTCACCCATATTTCGATCAATATAAAGCAAGAAAAAGAAAAAAGGGGCTTTTCACTAAATATATTTTGATTAAAAGGAAAAAAGGAAGGGTGAACAACTAAATTCAATTTATATATATTAAGAGAAGAAGGAAGCTAATTATTTTATGAAAAAAGAGAACGATTCAAATTCAATTATCTCTAAAAAACTAGTCATAATTGGCTAAGAAAATTTCCTATTTCGATTTTCACCCATATTTCGATCAATATAAAGCAAGAAAAAGAAAAAAGGGGCTTTTCACTAAATATATTTTGATTAAAAGGAAAAAAGGAAGGGTGAACAACTAAATTCAATTTATATATATTAAGAGAAGAAGGAAGCTAATTATTTTATGAAAAAAGAGAACGATTCAAATTCAATTATCTCTAAAAAACTAGTCATAATTGGCTAAGAAAATTTCCTATTTCGATTTTCACCCATATTTCGATCAATATAAAGCAAGAAAAAGAAAAAAGGGGCTTTTCACTAAATATATTTTGATTAAAAGGAAAAAAGGAAGGGTGAACAACTAAATTCAATTTATATATATTAAGAGAAGAAGGAAGCTAATTATTTTATGAAAAAAGAGAACGATTCAAATTCAATTATCTCTAAAAAACTAGTCATAATTGGCTAAGAAAATTTCCTATTTCGATTTTCACCCATATTTCGATCAATATAAAGCAAGAAAAAGAAAAAAGGGGCTTTTCACTAAATATATTTTGATTAAAAGGAAAAAAGGAAGGGTGAACAACTAAATTCAATTTATATATATTAAGAGAAGAAGGAAGCTAATTATTTTATGAAAAAAGAGAACGATTCAAATTCAATTATCTCTAAAAAACTAGTCATAATTGGCTAAGAAAATTTCCTATTTCGATTTTCACCCATATTTCGATCAATATAAAGCAAGAAAAAGAAAAAAGGGGCTTTTCACTAAATATATTTTGATTAAAAGGAAAAAAGGAAGGGTGAACAACTAAATTCAATTTATATATATTAAGAGAAGAAGGAAGCTAATTATTTTATGAAAAAAGAGAACGATTCAAATTCAATTATCTCTAAAAAACTAGTCATAATTGGCTAAGAAAATTTCCTATTTCGATTTTCACCCATATTTCGATCAATATAAAGCAAGAAAAAGAAAAAAGGGGCTTTTCACTAAATATATTTTGATTAAAAGGAAAAAAGGAAGGGTGAACAACTAAATTCAATTTATATATATTAAGAGAAGAAGGAAGCTAATTATTTTATGAAAAAAGAGAACGATTCAAATTCAATTATCTCTAAAAAACTAGTCATAATTGGCTAAGAAAATTTCCTATTTCGATTTTCACCCATATTTCGATCAATATAAAGCAAGAAAAAGAAAAAAGGGGCTTTTCACTAAATATATTTTGATTAAAAGGAAAAAAGGAAGGGTGAACAACTAAATTCAATTTATATATATTAAGAGAAGAAGGAAGCTAATTATTTTATGAAAAAAGAGAACGATTCAAATTCAATTATCTCTAAAAAACTAGTCATAATTGGCTAAGAAAATTTCCTATTTCGATTTTCACCCATATTTCGATCAATATAAAGCAAGAAAAAGAAAAAAGGGGCTTTTCACTAAATATATTTTGATTAAAAGGAAAAAAGGAAGGGTGAACAACTAAATTCAATTTATATATATTAAGAGAAGAAGGAAGCTAATTATTTTATGAAAAAAGAGAACGATTCAAATTCAATTATCTCTAAAAAACTAGTCATAATTGGCTAAGAAAATTTCCTATTTCGATTTTCACCCATATTTCGATCAATATAAAGCAAGAAAAAGAAAAAAGGGGCTTTTCACTAAATATATTTTGATTAAAAGGAAAAAAGGAAGGGTGAACAACTAAATTCAATTTATATATATTAAGAGAAGAAGGAAGCTAATTATTTTATGAAAAAAGAGAACGATTCAAATTCAATTATCTCTAAAAAACTAGTCATAATTGGCTAAGAAAATTTCCTATTTCGATTTTCACCCATATTTCGATCAATATAAAGCAAGAAAAAGAAAAAAGGGGCTTTTCACTAAATATATTTTGATTAAAAGGAAAAAAGGAAGGGTGAACAACTAAATTCAATTTATATATATTAAGAGAAGAAGGAAGCTAATTATTTTATGAAAAAAGAGAACGATTCAAATTCAATTATCTCTAAAAAACTAGTCATAATTGGCTAAGAAAATTTCCTATTTCGATTTTCACCCATATTTCGATCAATATAAAGCAAGAAAAAGAAAAAAGGGGCTTTTCACTAAATATATTTTGATTAAAAGGAAAAAAGGAAGGGTGAACAACTAAATTCAATTTATATATATTAAGAGAAGAAGGAAGCTAATTATTTTATGAAAAAAGAGAACGATTCAAATTCAATTATCTCTAAAAAACTAGTCATAATTGGCTAAGAAAATTTCCTATTTCGATTTTCACCCATATTTCGATCAATATAAAGCAAGAAAAAGAAAAAAGGGGCTTTTCACTAAATATATTTTGATTAAAAGGAAAAAAGGAAGGGTGAACAACTAAATTCAATTTATATATATTAAGAGAAGAAGGAAGCTAATTATTTTATGAAAAAAGAGAACGATTCAAATTCAATTATCTCTAAAAAACTAGTCATAATTGGCTAAGAAAATTTCCTATTTCGATTTTCACCCATATTTCGATCAATATAAAGCAAGAAAAAGAAAAAAGGGGCTTTTCACTAAATATATTTTGATTAAAAGGAAAAAAGGAAGGGTGAACAACTAAATTCAATTTATATATATTAAGAGAAGAAGGAAGCTAATTATTTTATGAAAAAAGAGAACGATTCAAATTCAATTATCTCTAAAAAACTAGTCATAATTGGCTAAGAAAATTTCCTATTTCGATTTTCACCCATATTTCGATCAATATAAAGCAAGAAAAAGAAAAAAGGGGCTTTTCACTAAATATATTTTGATTAAAAGGAAAAAAGGAAGGGTGAACAACTAAATTCAATTTATATATATTAAGAGAAGAAGGAAGCTAATTATTTTATGAAAAAAGAGAACGATTCAAATTCAATTATCTCTAAAAAACTAGTCATAATTGGCTAAGAAAATTTCCTATTTCGATTTTCACCCATATTTCGATCAATATAAAGCAAGAAAAAGAAAAAAGGGGCTTTTCACTAAATATATTTTGATTAAAAGGAAAAAAGGAAGGGTGAACAACTAAATTCAATTTATATATATTAAGAGAAGAAGGAAGCTAATTATTTTATGAAAAAAGAGAACGATTCAAATTCAATTATCTCTAAAAAACTAGTCATAATTGGCTAAGAAAATTTCCTATTTCGATTTTCACCCATATTTCGATCAATATAAAGCTTTTTTTTTTTTTTTTTTCCTTTTAATTGACAAAGCATTTACAGATACCATACATTCAAATGGAAGCGAGTAAGTGATTAGAATAAGACTGAACACACAGGAGGAATTGGTTCCCGCTTGGCCATGGTGCAGCAACATATTCCACACAGACACGCTCCACATTCATATGTAGGCAGCATAGCTTGTCCGGATTTATTTAAGATAGATGTTTACAAAATTCCAGTTAACAAAATTTGTAGCTTAAAATTAATCACAATACTTAGTTTGATAGATCATGGGTATTTCCCGGTAAGATAGAGCAAGTGTATTTGTGTTTGTCTCATTTCTTGATTTGATTGTGAATTAATTGAGCATAACATCTTTGGACAGAAAGCGACGACAGCATTTATTGTACGTAACATGCCATAAGCCAGCTGTTTTGATATAGTGCTGTAAGGGAGAGGAGGTGGCGTAGTAATGGCAAGAGTGCAGGGCAACTTAGATGAAAAAACTACTGCTTGAGACAAAGGGCAGGACTAAAAAACACCTTGAATACCCTGCTGCTGCAATGCCAGGTATGACAAAATTTTAACTGGTTACCATGCGTTGTCGTTTGTGCGTCTCCCCTCTCATAGAGACTGACGTGCGATGGATTTTTAATGTATAGAGTAAGTTTATTTATGGGTAATGTTGTGTGACTGTGCAACTGGATTAATGGCAAAGACATCAACTGAATGATGAAAAAGTTTATTAGGAGTCGATGAAGTGGATGGTTGTAACATGAACAAGTTTCCGACAGCATAGCTAGAACATACACGGTTGCGGTCTTGGCATTGTCTCTATTCTAGTATGCAGAGCAGAAAGCATGTGCATATCGAATAATTATAATGCTCCAGAAAGTTTATGGAGATTGGCTAATTCGGAAATTAAAGACTATGGGAGTTGTTCAACTGTACGAGAAATTGTGATATGAACAGCTGCCGTCAGGATAGCTGGAACATACACGGTTGCGGTCTTGGCATTGTCTCTATTCCAGTATACAAAACGGAAGTATGTTTATATTGAAAGTATACTACAAGTTGAAAAATAGAAGGAGAATCGAAGATGTCAAGTTCATTGGGATACAGCTCTGGTGCAAGGTGATTGTAAAGAGGGATCATTAGGGGAAAATATAAATTGAAAATCATTTACAGAAGCTTGCTGTGCTTATGGGCATCTACTGCATGATAAGCATAGTGAGTTAAAGTCAAGTCTGTTTGCTCACCTAGGCAGCTCATGATTTTTAGACAGGGCCCCCGGTATACGAGACAAACATGTCCTGTACGTTGTTTTGGATAGTATAGTCAGTTTGCTCACCTAGGCTGCTCATGATTTTTAGACAGGGCCCCCGGTATACGAGACAAACTATTGTCACTGTCAGTACTTGGTAGGTATGCAAATCAGCAGAGGTGCTCAAGACAGAGTTGTATGACTTGAAATAAAAATTAGGGGAAATGCTAACAGTTGAATAAAATAATTTGCCAGAGTCCAGTGCATAATGTAATGGTGAGATTAGTGTGTGGCTGGGGACGGAGTAACCGGCCAGGTGATCGTGCACAGTGGGCACGAAGGCTTTGCTGGGGACGGTATAACCGGCCAGGTGATCGTGCACAGGGGGCACGAAAGGCTAGCAAGCGGCTTGAACTAGCACCTTTTTATGAACTACGCTAGCTCTAGACATCAGTATTTGCTTCTCAAGAGGAGTATCAAGTACATCGTAGGACGTCTGCTATAAGCATGGTGGACAATGTTGCGGATCGAGGAAAGCAGAGAGACATCTCAGAATAACAAGCATAAGGGCATCAGCGAACGGGATTCGCTCAAAAGACGTCGATTATATGAACAAGAGTAGCGTTGAAGATAATCAATCATAAGGACATCAGTGATATGGCACAGGGCATAACGGGAGGCACATCAAGAACAATATACAGTATAAGGCATTAAATATGATCATCATAGACGGTTTTGCAGACCATTGAGGAAGGTAGTGGCAGTTATAGGGCATCAAGCATCAAAGCATCAGCAATAAAACACGGACATCAGCTAGGAGTATCCAGGATTCGATTCAAAGGCACAAGAAGCGAACGTGGTAGAGATGAAGACCACTGCCATTCTTGTTGCTGTATGCAGAGAGTATAAGGGGCCAGGTACAAATGATCACGCAAGAATCCGTGACAGGTTGCATGCAAATGAAAGGAGGTTAGTAATGTTGTATAAACTGGGAATACTTACCATAATTAACTCTTTAACCGTAATGGTGGAGCAGCTGATTTTATCGTTACTAGAGCAACGACTGCAGACTGAAAGTGGTGAGTCGCGTGAGGTTAAAAAAGGAATTGTTCCTGCTTCTGATTAATATAAAACGGAAGAAAGGGGTTTTTCACTAAACAGGCGTCAAGAAGCTTAGGGTGAGTTTGCTTCAAGAGAGGAAGATTGACAGCCGAGATTAAAACAAATCTAGAAGAGTTAAGGCTGATCGATCGTTGATATAATAAATATATTCAAGTGGTTCAAAAAATAAATGAATATTATGAGTAACGGAAAAAGGGACAAACAAAAATTTATTTGGTATAGCACAAATTAAAAACAACATCAAACGCAAACGAAAATAATTAGCTTGAGTCAATATAAGCAAAAGATTAGAAAATTTTACGGTCTATAAATGAATACAAATTATATAAAAGGAGAAAAATGAGATTAAATTACGTTAAGCTAGGAAACATTCTCCATTAAAAAAGAAGGAAATAATACTAAGGTTGAAAAGAAAGAAAAAAGAATATTAAACTATTCTAGTTTAGAAAAAATAAATATAATTTTAACAAAAAGGAGGATTAAATTTGTATTTATAGACCGTAAAAATAAATACATTACGAAAACAAACAAATATATTTGGATTAATACACCTTATTACAACTACACAACGAAATGATGAACTTGATCAACGAACCAACCGATTTACTACCAAAGAAAAACAGAAAAGGCAACAAAAAACGAAAATAATGGACTGACCAACAAAAGATTCGAGTTTTTTCTTTTGTCAATTCTAAAAAATATATAGAAAAAATAATACAACGGAAAAAGGTAACAAAAATATACAAAATGAAAATATTTGGACAACGAAAAAAGATATTAATTTACAAAAGAAAATATTCAATTTTTAGCAGAAAGAAAAAGGGCTTTCCTAATATATTTTGATTAGGAAAAGGGGTGCACTAATTCAATTTATATATTAGGGAGGCTAATTATTTATGAAAACGATTCAATTCAATTATCTCAAAACTATCTATTGCTAAGAAATTTCCTATTTCGATTTTCCCTATTTCCCATTAACGAAGAAAAGGCTTTTCCTAATATATTTTTGATTAAGAAAAGGGGTTTATGCCTAATTCAATTTATATATATTAGGGGGTACTAATTATTTTATGAAAAAGGCATTCAATTCAATTATCTCTAAAACTATCTATTGCTAGAAATTTCTATTTCGATTTTCCCCTATTTCGACATTCGAAAAGAAAGGCTTTTCCTAATATATTTTGTTAGGAAGGGTCCTATTCATTTATATATATTAGGGGGCTATTATTTTATGAAAAGGCATTCAATTCAATTATCTCTAAAACTATCTATTGCTAGAAATTTCCTATTTCGATTTTCCCCTATTCGACATTCGGAAAAAGGCTTTTCCTAATATATTTTGATTAGGGGGTGCCTATTCATTTATATATATTAGGGGCTATTATTTTATGAAAAGGCTTCAATTCAATTATCTCTAAAACTATCTATTGCTAGAAATTTCCTATTTCGATTTTCCCCCTATTCGACATTCGGAAAAGCTTTTCTATCTATTTTGATTAGGGGTTCCTATTCATTTATATATATTAGGCTATTATTTTATGAGCTTCATTCATTATCTCTAAACTATCTATTATTAGAAATTTCCTATTTCGATTTTCCCCTATCGACATTCGAGAAGCTTTTCCTAATTATATTTTGTTAGGGGGTCCTATTCATTTATATATTAGGCTATTATTTTTGAAGCTTCATTCATTTATCTCTAAACTATCTATTCTAAATTTCCTATTTCGATTTTCCCTATTCGACATTACGAAAAGCTTTTCCTAATATATTTTTATTGGGGGTCCTATTCATTTATATATATTAGGGGCTATTATTTTTGAACTTCATTCATTATCTAAAACTATCTATTCTAAATTTCCTATTTCGATTTTCCCCTATCGACATTCGGAAAGCTTTTCCTAATATATTTTGATTAGGGGGTGCCTATATTTTCTTTATTGCTATTTATATTATTTGATCTTCTCTTTTCTAATATTCACTTCCTTCTTCTTAATATATATATTGATTTGTTTCCTTTTTTCCTTTTAATCAAATATATTTTGGATTTTTTTCCCCTCGAATATTTCTACTACCTTACCATTTGCTTTTCCTGATGATTTTACCTTCTCTTTTCATAACTCTTCTCTTGTATATATATTGAATTTTGACCTCCCCCTCCTTTTTCCTTAACAAATGCCCTGACCTTTTCTTTCTTCTTTATATTCGACGATATTGATCGATGATTTTCTTCCATTTGCTTTTTTGTTTATCTTTATTTTCTAATATTATTTCTCTCTTAATATATATATTGAATTTGTTTCCCCTCCTTTTTCAAAATATATTTAGTGAACTTATTTTTTCTTCTATATTCGATTTGATCGATCTTCCTTACTATTTATTTTTGGTTGTCTTCTCTTTTTCATATATTGTATATATTGATTTGACCTCCCTCCTTTTTTCCTTTTGAGTAGTGACCTTTTCTTTTTCTTACTATATTCATTGGTACATCTTTTTTATTGTTTCTAATATTACTTCTCTCTTAATATATATTGATTTATTATTCCCTACAAATATATTTGACCCCCCTTTTCTTCTTACTATATTTCATTGTTTCATGATTTTCTTCCCCTACTTTATTTTTTTTTTTTCTAATATTACTTCCCTAATTCCCATATATATAATTATTTGTTTTCCCCTCTTTTTTATTTTTTAACAAATATGTTGAAATTGCCCCCTTTCTTCTTTATCTTGGTTGACGATGTTTTCTTCCATTTCTATTTTTAATATTATCTTCTCTTTTTTCATAAATATTACTATTCTTCTCTTAATATATATATTGAATTTATTTTCCCCTCCTTTTTCCTTTTAACAAAATATATTTATGACCCCTTTTTTCTTTCTTTCTAAAAAATTGAATATTTTCTTTTCTAAATTATCTTTCGTTTTTCCAAATATTTCATTTTGTTATATTTTTTATTCTCCTTTTTTCCGTTGTTATTATTTTTTCTATTATATTTTTTATGTATTTATTGACTAACTCGAATCTTTTTTTCCATCCATTATTTTTCGTTTTGTTTGTCCTTTTTCTGTTTTTCTTTTACTTTACTGTAAATCGTGTTGTTTTCGTTTCCAATTCTCATTTTCGTTTGTGTTTACTGTTGTTTCTTTTAATCGGGTGTATTACCGACTTATATTTTTTTCTCTTCCATAATGTATTTTTTTGATACAAATACAAATTTATCCTCCTTTTTGTAGATATATTTATTTTTTCTAACTAAATATTTAATATTCTTTTTTCTTTCTTTTCACCTTATATTATTTCCCTTCTTTTTTAATGGATTTTCTTCTTTACTCTTTTCTCCTTTTAAATTTCTAATCTTTTATAGCTTAACTATTGACTCAAGCTAATTATATTTCGTTTGCGTTTGATGTTGTTTTTAATTTGTGCTATACCAAATAAATTTTTGTTTGTCCCTTTTTCCGTTACTTCATAATATTCATTTATTTTTTGAACCACTTGAATATATTTATTATATCAACGATCGATCAGCCTTAACTCTTCTAGATTTGTTTTAATCTCGGCTGTCAATCTTCCTCTCTTGAAGCAAACTCACCTAAGCTTCTTGACGCCTGTTTAGTGAAAAACCCCTTTCTTCCGTTTTATATTAATCAGAAGCAGGAACAATTCCTTTTTAACCTCACGCGACTCACCACTTTCAGTCTGCAGTCGTTGCTCTAGTAACGATAAAATCAGCTGCTCCACCATTACGGTTAAAGAGTTAATTATGGTAAGTATTCCCAGTTTATACAACATTACTAACCTCCTTTCATTTGCATGCAACCTGTCACGGATTCTTGCGTGATCATTTGTACCTGGCCCCATACTCTCTGCATACAGCAACAAGAATGGCAGTGGTCTTCATCTCTACCACGTTCGCTTCTTGTGCCTTTGAATCGAATCCTGGATACTCCTAGCTGATGTCCGTGTTTTATTGCTTGATGCTTTGATGCTTGATGCCCTATAACTGCCACTACCTTCCTCAATGGTCTGCAAAACCGTCTATGATGATCATATTTAATGCCTTATACTGTATATTGTTCTTGATGTGCCTCCCGTTATGCCCTGTGCCATATCACTGATGTCCTTATGATTGATTATCTTCAACGCTACTCTTGTTCATATAATCGACGTCTTTTGAGCGAATCCCGTTCGCTGATGCCCTTATGCTTGTTATTCTGAGATGTCTCTCTGCTTTCCTCGATCCGCAACATTGTCCACCATGCTTATAGCAGACGTCCTACGATGTACTTGATACTCCTCTTGAGAAGCAAATACTGATGTCTAGAGCTAGCGTAGTTCATAAAAAGGTGCTAGTTCAAGCCGCTTGCTCCATCCTAGCCTTTCGTGCCCCCTGTGCACGATCACCTGGCCGGTTATACCGTCCCCAGCAAAGCCTTCGTGCCCACTGTGCACGATCACCTGTGCCGGTTACTCCGTCCCCAGCCACACACTAATCTCACCATTACATTATGCACTGGACTCTGGCAAGTTATTTTATTCAACTGTTAGCATTTCCCACTAATTTTTATTTCAAGTCATACAACTCTGTCTTGAGCACCTCTGCTGATTTGCATACCTACCAAGTACTCGACAGTGACAATAGTTTGTCTCGTATACCGGGGGCCCTGTCTAAAAATCATGAGCAGCCTAGGTGAGCAAACTGACTATACTATCCAAAACAACGTACAGGACATGTTTGTCTCGTATACCGGGGGCCCTGTCTAAAAATCATGAGCTGCCTAGGTGAGCAAACAGACTTGACTTTAACTCACTATGCTTATCATGCAGTAGATGCCCATAAGCACAGCAAGCTTCTGTAAATGATTTTCAATTTATATTTTCCCGATTTCTCTAATGATCCCTCTTTACAATCACCTTGCACCAGAGCTGTATCCCAATGAACTTGACATCTTCGATTCTCCTTCTATTTTTCAACTTGTAGTATACTTTCAATATAAACATACTTCCGTTTTGTATACTGGAATAGAGACAATGCCAAGACCGCAACCGTGTATGTTCCAGCTATCCTGACGGCTTCTCTCTTCCCCTTTACCCCACTCACATATATTACTCCTAAAACCAGACCCACCTTATTTCTATTATCTAGCTGTTCATATCACAATTTCTCGTACAGTTGAACAACTCCCATAGTCTTTAATTTCCGAATTAGCCAATCTCCATAAACTTTCTGGAACATTATAATTATTCGATATGCACATGCTTTCTGCTCTGCATACTAGAATAGAGACAATGCCAAGACCGCAACCGTGTATGTTCTAGCTATGCTGTCGGAAACTTGTTCATGTTACAACCATCCACTTCATCGACTCCAATAAACTTTTTCATCATTCAGTTGATGTCTTTGCCATTAATCCAGTTGCACAGTCACACAACATTACCCATAAATAAACTTACTCTATACATTAAAAATCCATCGCACGTCAGTCTCTATGAGAGGGGAGACGCACAAACGACAACGCATGGTAACCAGTTAAAATTTTGTCATACCTGGCATTGCAGCAGCAGGGTATTCAAGGTGTTTTTTAGTCCTGCCCTTTGTCTCAAGCAGTAGTTTTTTCATCTAAGTTGCCCTGCACTCTTGCCATTACTACGCCACCTCCTCTCCCTTACAGCACTATATCAAAACAGCTGGCTTATGGCATGTCACGTACAATAAATGCTGTCGTCGCTTTCTGTCCAAAGATGTTATGCTCAATTAATTCACAATCAAATCAAGAAATGAGACAAACACAAATACACTTGCTCTATCTTACCGGGAAATACCCATGATCTATCAAACTAAGTATTGTGATTAATTTTAAGCTACAAATTTTGTTAACTGGAATTTTGTAAACATCTATCTTAAATAAATCCGGACAAGCTATGCTGCCTACATATGAATGTGGAGCGTGTCTGTGTGGAATATGTTGCTGCACCATGGCCAAGCGGGAACCAATTCCTCCTGTGTGTTCAGTCTTATTCTAATCACTTACTCGCTTCCATTTGAATGTATGGTATCTGTAAATGCTTTGTCAATTAAAAGGAAAGGAATCGAAATAGGAAATTTTCTTAGCCAATTATGACTAGTTTTTTAGAGATAATTGAATTTGAATCGTTCTCTTTTTTCATAAAATAATTAGCTTCCTTCTTCTCTTAATATATATAAATTGAATTTAGTTGTTCACCCTTCCTTTTTTCCTTTTAATCAAAATATATTTAGTGAAAAGCCCCTTTTTTCTTTTTCTTGCTTTATATTGATCGAAATATGGGTGAAAATCGAAATAGGAAATTTTCTTAGCCAATTATGACTAGTTTTTTAGAGATAATTGAATTTGAATCGTTCTCTTTTTTCATAAAATAATTAGCTTCCTTCTTCTCTTAATATATATAAATTGAATTTAGTTGTTCACCCTTCCTTTTTTCCTTTTAATCAAAATATATTTAGTGAAAAGCCCCTTTTTTCTTTTTCTTGCTTTATATTGATCGAAATATGGGTGAAAATCGAAATAGGAAATTTTCTTAGCCAATTATGACTAGTTTTTTAGAGATAATTGAATTTGAATCGTTCTCTTTTTTCATAAAATAATTAGCTTCCTTCTTCTCTTAATATATATAAATTGAATTTAGTTGTTCACCCTTCCTTTTTTCCTTTTAATCAAAATATATTTAGTGAAAAGCCCCTTTTTTCTTTTTCTTGCTTTATATTGATCGAAATATGGGTGAAAATCGAAATAGGAAATTTTCTTAGCCAATTATGACTAGTTTTTTAGAGATAATTGAATTTGAATCGTTCTCTTTTTTCATAAAATAATTAGCTTCCTTCTTCTCTTAATATATATAAATTGAATTTAGTTGTTCACCCTTCCTTTTTTTCCTTTTAATCAAAATATATTTAGTGAAAAGCCCCTTTTTTCTTTTTCTTGCTTTATATTGATCGAAATATGGGTGAAAATCGAAATAGGAAATTTTCTTAGCCAATTATGACTAGTTTTTTAGAGATAATTGAATTTGAATCGTTCTCTTTTTTCATAAAATAATTAGCTTCCTTCTTCTCTTAATATATATAAATTGAATTTAGTTGTTCACCCTTCCTTTTTTCCTTTTAATCAAAATATATTTAGTGAAAAGCCCCTTTTTTCTTTTTCTTGCTTTATATTGATCGAAATATGGGTGAAAATCGAAATAGGAAATTTTCTTAGCCAATTATGACTAGTTTTTTAGAGATAATTGAATTTGAATCGTTCTCTTTTTTCATAAAATAATTAGCTTCCTTCTTCTCTTAATATATATAAATTGAATTTAGTTGTTCACCCTTCCTTTTTTCCTTTTAATCAAAATATATTTAGTGAAAAGCCCCTTTTTTCTTTTTCTTGCTTTATATTGATCGAAATATGGGTGAAAATCGAAATAGGAAATTTTCTTAGCCAATTATGACTAGTTTTTTAGAGATAATTGAATTTGAATCGTTCTCTTTTTTCATAAAATAATTAGCTTCCTTCTTCTCTTAATATATATAAATTGAATTTAGTTGTTCACCCTTCCTTTTTTCCTTTTAATCAAAATATATTTAGTGAAAAGCCCCTTTTTTCTTTTTCTTGCTTTATATTGATCGAAATATGGGTGAAAATCGAAATAGGAAATTTTCTTAGCCAATTATGACTAGTTTTTTAGAGATAATTGAATTTGAATCGTTCTCTTTTTTCATAAAATAATTAGCTTCCCTTCTTCTCTTAATATATATAAATTGAATTTAGTTGTTCACCCTTCCTTTTTTCCTTTTAATCAAAATATATTTAGTGAAAAGCCCCTTTTTTCTTTTTCTTGCTTTATATTGATCGAAATATGGGTGAAAATCGAAATAGGAAATTTTCTTAGCCAATTATGACTAGTTTTTTAGAGATAATTGAATTTGAATCGTTCTCTTTTTTCATAAAATAATTAGCTTCCTTCTTCTCTTAATATATATAAATTGAATTTAGTTGTTCACCCTTCCTTTTTTCCTTTTAATCAAAATATATTTAGTGAAAAGCCCCTTTTTTCTTTTTCTTGCTTTATATTGATCGAAATATGGGTGAAAATCGAAATAGGAAATTTTCTTAGCCAATTATGACTAGTTTTTTAGAGATAATTGAATTTGAATCGTTCTCTTTTTTCATAAAATAATTAGCTTCCTTCTTCTCTTAATATATATAAATTGAATTTAGTTGTTCACCCTTCCTTTTTTCCTTTTAATCAAAATATATTTAGTGAAAAGCCCCTTTTTTCTTTTTCTTGCTTTATATTGATCGAAATATGGGTGAAAATCGAAATAGGAAATTTTCTTAGCCAATTATGACTAGTTTTTTAGAGATAATTGAATTTGAATCGTTCTCTTTTTTCATAAAATAATTAGCTTCCTTCTTCTCTTAATATATATAAATTGAATTTAGTTGTTCACCCTTCCTTTTTTCCTTTTAATCAAAATATATTTAGTGAAAAGCCCCTTTTTTCTTTTTCTTGCTTTATATTGATCGAAATATGGGTGAAAATCGAAATAGGAAATTTTCTTAGCCAATTATGACTAGTTTTTTAGAGATAATTGAATTTGAATCGTTCTCTTTTTTCATAAAATAATTAGCTTCCTTCTTCTCTTAATATATATAAATTGAATTTAGTTGTTCACCCTTCCTTTTTTCCTTTTAATCAAAATATATTTAGTGAAAAGCCCCTTTTTTCTTTTTCTTGCTTTATATTGATCGAAATATGGGTGAAAATCGAAATAGGAAATTTTCTTAGCCAATTATGACTAGTTTTTTAGAGATAATTGAATTTGAATCGTTCTCTTTTTTCATAAAATAATTAGCTTCCTTCTTCTCTTAATATATATAAATTGAATTTAGTTGTTCACCCTTCCTTTTTTCCTTTTAATCAAAATATATTTAGTGAAAAGCCCCTTTTTTCTTTTTCTTGCTTTATATTGATCGAAATATGGGTGAAAATCGAAATAGGAAATTTTCTTAGCCAATTATGACTAGTTTTTTAGAGATAATTGAATTTGAATCGTTCTCTTTTTTTCATAAAATAATTAGCTTCCTTCTTCTCTTAATATATATAAATTGAATTTAGTTGTTCACCCTTCCTTTTTTCCTTTTAATCAAAATATATTTAGTGAAAAGCCCCTTTTTTCTTTTTCTTGCTTTATATTGATCGAAATATGGGTGAAAATCGAAATAGGAAATTTTCTTAGCCAATTATGACTAGTTTTTTAGAGATAATTGAATTTGAATCGTTCTCTTTTTTCATAAAATAATTAGCTTCCTTCTTCTCTTAATATATATAAATTGAATTTAGTTGTTCACCCTTCCTTTTTTCCTTTTAATCAAAATATATTTAGTGAAAAGCCCCTTTTTTCTTTTTCTTGCTTTATATTGATCGAAATATGGGTGAAAATCGAAATAGGAAATTTTCTTAGCCAATTATGACTAGTTTTTTAGAGATAATTGAATTTGAATCGTTCTCTTTTTTCATAAAATAATTAGCTTCCTTCTTCTCTTAATATATATAAATTGAATTTAGTTGTTCACCCTTCCTTTTTTCCTTTTAATCAAAATATATTTAGTGAAAAGCCCCTTTTTTCTTTTTCTTGCTTTATATTGATCGAAATATGGGTGAAAATCGAAATAGGAAATTTTCTTAGCCAATTATGACTAGTTTTTTAGAGATAATTGAATTTGAATCGTTCTCTTTTTTCATAAAATAATTAGCTTCCTTCTTCTCTTAATATATATAAATTGAATTTAGTTGTTCACCCTTCCTTTTTTCCTTTTAATCAAAATATATTTAGTGAAAAGCCCCTTTTTTCTTTTTCTTGCTTTATATTGATCGAAATATGGGTGAAAATCGAAATAGGAAATTTTCTTAGCCAATTATGACTAGTTTTTTAGAGATAATTGAATTTGAATCGTTCTCTTTTTTCATAAAATAATTAGCTTCCTTCTTCTCTTAATATATATAAATTGAATTTAGTTGTTCACCCTTCCTTTTTTCCTTTTAATCAAAATATATTTAGTGAAAAGCCCCTTTTTTCTTTTTCTTGCTTTATATTGATCGAAATATGGGTGAAAATCGAAATAGGAAATTTTCTTAGCCAATTATGACTAGTTTTTTAGAGATAATTGAATTTGAATCGTTCTCTTTTTTCATAAAATAATTAGCTTCCTTCTTCTCTTAATATATATAAATTGAATTTAGTTGTTCACCCTTCCTTTTTTCCTTTTAATCAAAATATATTTAGTGAAAAGCCCCTTTTTTCTTTTTCTTGCTTTATATTGATCGAAATATGGGTGAAAATCGAAATAGGAAATTTTCTTAGCCAATTATGACTAGTTTTTTAGAGATAATTGAATTTGAATCGTTCTCTTTTTTCATAAAATAATTAGCTTCCTTCTTCTCTTAATATATATAAATTGAATTTAGTTGTTCACCCTTCCTTTTTTCCTTTTAATCAAAATATATTTAGTGAAAAGCCCCTTTTTTCTTTTTCTTGCTTTATATTGATCGAAATATGGGTGAAAATCGAAATAGGAAATTTTCTTAGCCAATTATGACTAGTTTTTTAGAGATAATTGAATTTGAATCGTTCTCTTTTTTCATAAAATAATTAGCTTCCTTCTTCTCTTAATATATATAAATTGAATTTAGTTGTTCACCCTTCCTTTTTTCCTTTTAATCAAAATATATTTAGTGAAAAGCCCCTTTTTTCTTTTTCTTGCTTTATATTGATCGAAATATGGGTGAAAATCGAAATAGGAAATTTTCTTAGCCAATTATGACTAGTTTTTTAGAGATAATTGAATTTGAATCGTTCTCTTTTTTCATAAAATAATTAGCTTCCTTCTTCTCTTAATATATATAAATTGAATTTAGTTGTTCACCCTTCCTTTTTTCCTTTTAATCAAAATATATTTAGTGAAAAGCCCCTTTTTTCTTTTTCTTGCTTTATATTGATCGAAATATGGGTGAAAATCGAAATAGGAAATTTTCTTAGCCAATTATGACTAGTTTTTTAGAGATAATTGAATTTGAATCGTTCTCTTTTTTCATAAAATAATTAGCTTCCTTCTTCTCTTAATATATATAAATTGAATTTAGTTGTTCACCCTTCCTTTTTTCCTTTTAATCAAAATATATTTAGTGAAAAGCCCCTTTTTTCTTTTTCTTGCTTTATATTGATCGAAATATGGGTGAAAATCGAAATAGGAAATTTTCTTAGCCAATTATGACTAGTTTTTTAGAGATAATTGAATTTGAATCGTTCTCTTTTTTCATAAAATAATTAGCTTCCTTCTTCTCTTAATATATATAAATTGAATTTAGTTGTTCACCCTTCCTTTTTTCCTTTTAATCAAAATATATTTAGTGAAAAGCCCCTTTTTTCTTTTTCTTGCTTTATATTGATCGAAATATGGGTGAAAATCGAAATAGGAAATTTTCTTAGCCAATTATGACTAGTTTTTTAGAGATAATTGAATTTGAATCGTTCTCTTTTTTCATAAAATAATTAGCTTCCTTCTTCTCTTAATATATATAAATTGAATTTAGTTGTTCACCCTTCCTTTTTTCCTTTTAATCAAAATATATTTAGTGAAAAGCCCCTTTTTTCTTTTTCTTGCTTTATATTGATCGAAATATGGGTGAAAATCGAAATAGGAAATTTTCTTAGCCAATTATGACTAGTTTTTTAGAGATAATTGAATTTGAATCGTTCTCTTTTTTCATAAAATAATTAGCTTCCTTCTTCTCTTAATATATATAAATTGAATTTAGTTGTTCACCCTTCCTTTTTTCCTTTTAATCAAAATATATTTAGTGAAAAGCCCCTTTTTTCTTTTTCTTGCTTTATATTGATCGAAATATGGGTGAAAATCGAAATAGGAAATTTTCTTAGCCAATTATGACTAGTTTTTTAGAGATAATTGAATTTGAATCGTTCTCTTTTTTCATAAAATAATTAGCTTCCTTCTTCTCTTAATATATATAAATTGAATTTAGTTGTTCACCCTTCCTTTTTTCCTTTTAATCAAAATATATTTAGTGAAAAGCCCCTTTTTTCTTTTTCTTGCTTTATATTGATCGAAATATGGGTGAAAATCGAAATAGGAAATTTTCTTAGCCAATTATGACTAGTTTTTTAGAGATAATTGAATTTGAATCGTTCTCTTTTTTCATAAAATAATTAGCTTCCTTCTTCTCTTAATATATATAAATTGAATTTAGTTGTTCACCCTTCCTTTTTTCCTTTTAATCAAAATATATTTAGTGAAAAGCCCCTTTTTCTTTTTCTTGCTTTATATTGATCGAAATATGGGTGAAAATCGAAATAGGAAATTTTCTTAGCCAATTATGACTAGTTTTTTAGAGATAATTGAATTTGAATCGTTCTCTTTTTTCATAAAATAATTAGCTTCCTTCTTCTCTTAATATATATAAATTGAATTTAGTTGTTCACCCTTCCTTTTTTCCTTTTAATCAAAATATATTTAGTGAAAAGCCCCTTTTTTCTTTTTCTTGCTTTATATTGATCGAAATATGGGTGAAAATCGAAATAGGAAATTTTCTTAGCCAATTATGACTAGTTTTTTAGAGATAATTGAATTTGAATCGTTCTCTTTTTTCATAAAATAATTAGCTTCCTTCTTCTCTTAATATATATAAATTGAATTTAGTTGTTCACCCTTCCTTTTTTCCTTTTAATCAAAATATATTTAGTGAAAAGCCCCTTTTTTCTTTTTCTTGCTTTATATTGATCGAAATATGGGTGAAAATCGAAATAGGAAATTTTCTTAGCCAATTATGACTAGTTTTTTAGAGATAATTGAATTTGAATCGTTCTCTTTTTTCATAAAATAATTAGCTTCCTTCTTCTCTTAATATATATAAATTGAATTTAGTTGTTCACCCTTCCTTTTTTCCTTTTAATCAAAATATATTTAGTGAAAAGCCCCTTTTTTCTTTTTCTTGCTTTATATTGATCGAAATATGGGTGAAAATCGAAATAGGAAATTTTCTTAGCCAATTATGACTAGTTTTTTAGAGATAATTGAATTTGAATCGTTCTCTTTTTTCATAAAATAATTAGCTTCCTTCTTCTCTTAATATATATAAATTGAATTTAGTTGTTCACCCTTCCTTTTTTCCTTTTAATCAAAATATATTTAGTGAAAAGCCCCTTTTTTCTTTTTCTTGCTTTATATTGATCGAAATATGGGTGAAAATCGAAATAGGAAATTTTCTTAGCCAATTATGACTAGTTTTTTAGAGATAATTGAATTTGAATCGTTCTCTTTTTTCATAAAATAATTAGCTTCCTTCTTCTCTTAATATATATAAATTGAATTTAGTTGTTCACCCTTCCTTTTTTCCTTTTAATCAAAATATATTTAGTGAAAAGCCCCTTTTTTCTTTTTCTTGCTTTATATTGATCGAAATATGGGTGAAAATCGAAATAGGAAATTTTCTTAGCCAATTATGACTAGTTTTTTAGAGATAATTGAATTTGAATCGTTCTCTTTTTTCATAAAATAATTAGCTTCCTTCTTCTCTTAATATATATAAATTGAATTTAGTTGTTCACCCTTCCTTTTTTCCTTTTAATCAAAATATATTTAGTGAAAAGCCCCTTTTTTCTTTTTCTTGCTTTATATTGATCGAAATATGGGTGAAAATCGAAATAGGAAATTTTCTTAGCCAATTATGACTAGTTTTTTAGAGATAATTGAATTTGAATCGTTCTCTTTTTTCATAAAATAATTAGCTTCCTTCTTCTCTTAATATATATAAATTGAATTTAGTTGTTCACCCTTCCTTTTTTCCTTTTAATCAAAATATATTTAGTGAAAAGCCCCTTTTTTCTTTTTCTTGCTTTATATTGATCGAAATATGGGTGAAAATCGAAATAGGAAATTTTCTTAGCCAATTATGACTAGTTTTTTAGAGATAATTGAATTTGAATCGTTCTCTTTTTTCATAAAATAATTAGCTTCCTTCTTCTCTTAATATATATAAATTGAATTTAGTTGTTCACCCTTCCTTTTTTCCTTTTAATCAAAATATATTTAGTGAAAAGCCCCTTTTTTCTTTTTCTTGCTTTATATTGATCGAAATATGGGTGAAAATCGAAATAGGAAATTTTCTTAGCCAATTATGACTAGTTTTTTAGAGATAATTGAATTTGAATCGTTCTCTTTTTTCATAAAATAATTAGCTTCCTTCTTCTCTTAATATATATAAATTGAATTTAGTTGTTCACCCTTCCTTTTTTCCTTTTAATCAAAATATATTTAGTGAAAAGCCCCTTTTTCTTTTTTCTTGCTTTATATTGATCGAAATATGGGTGAAAATCGAAATAGGAAATTTTCTTAGCCAATTATGACTAGTTTTTTAGAGATAATTGAATTTGAATCGTTCTCTTTTTTCATAAAATAATTAGCTTCCTTCTTCTCTTAATATATATAAATTGAATTTAGTTGTTCACCCTTCCTTTTTTCCTTTTAATCAAAATATATTTAGTGAAAAGCCCCTTTTTCTCTTTTTCTTGCTTTATATTGATCGAAATATGGGTGAAAATCGAAATAGGAAATTTTCTTAGCCAATTATGACTAGTTTTTTAGAGATAATTGAATTTGAATCGTTCTCTTTTTTCATAAAATAATTAGCTTCCTTCTTCTCTTAATATATATAAATTGAATTTAGTTGTTCACCCTTCCTTTTTTCCTTTTAATCAAAATATATTTAGTGAAAAGCCCCTTTTTTCTTTTTCTTGCTTTATATTGATCGAAATATGGGTGAAAATCGAAATAGGAAATTTTCTTAGCCAATTATGACTAGTTTTTTAGAGATAATTGAATTTGAATCGTTCTCTTTTTTCATAAAATAATTAGCTTCCTTCTTCTCTTAATATATATAAATTGAATTTAGTTGTTCACCCTTCCTTTTTTCCTTTTAATCAAAATATATTTATTGTGAAAAGCCCCTTTTTTCTTTTTCTTGCTTTATATTGATCGAAATATGGGTGAAAATCGAAATAGGGAAATTTTCTTAGCCAATTATGACTAGTTTTTTAGAGATAATTGAATTTGAATCGTTCTCTTTTTCTCATAAAATAATTAGCTTCCTTCTTCTCTTAATATATATAAATTGAATTTAGTTGTTCACCCTTCCTTTTTTCCTTTTAATCAAAATATATTTAGTGAAAAGCCCCT